>JBBPBX010006643.1:0-30671 GCA_038048925.1 Garcialebias charrua
TACGACACGGCCTCCCCATCAACATATTACATAAATTGCACATTATATTTTAGAATAAATGACAATACTTAGTACCGGTAGTCTTTTCACATAACCCCAGTTCATAATACAGATTTTTTTAACCCCTAAATGATTGTTTTGAAAAGGTTCATATACATTATATGTGTATGAATACATATACTGTATGTTGATAACAGGCATTGCAAAATTCTTCACATAACAATAAATGTAAATTTTTTTCAGACGTGTAACCTCATTTGTTACCTAAATAAAATAATTCCTCATCAATCCATAAACCTAAAATTAATTCCATGCTCACATGCAGATTACATTTAATCATTTACAGTAATGTGTGTTCAGTAGCCGACATACAGTCGAGCTGGACAGTGGACATTGTATATACACAGTACATACATGGTGTAACTATCTGAGTTGCATATATAGCTTTGTGAAAGCCAGTGGGAAAGTGGATGGTTGACATAATAGCTCAGTTCAGTTCTGATTAGAGAACATCTGGCCAACTTCTGCACTGTGGAATTACCATATTTTCCAATAGACACTGATCACTTGTCTGTATAAAGTGTGACAGTGAAAAAATGTTTCCATCTTTCAGAAGCACAACAGAATTGTGATGGCTTTAAGAATGAGAGCATGGCAAAAACGCTAAAGAGACCTCAATCTACTTCTACGTTATTCTGACAGTGAAGATGAGCTACGAGGCATTGAAAATACAGGTGGTCCTCGACGCCCACGACTTACGACAATTCGGAGTTCCGAACACATCATAATTAATAAAAATATGAAATTAAATTGAAATTAAATTTGTGGTCACTGCAGCTTCCTTTCCCCTATAGAAAACGTGTGTTGTAGGGAGACGCCAAAGGTATAACTATGGATTATTTAGCACTTCCTCAAGCCCTAATAAATATACAATATATTAATAAACACAACAATAAACATGGTCTTGAGTACACAGTGCACTTTTATTGTCTTAAAAGCATTTCTCAACCTGGACCTGGGCTGTGAATTACTATGGGTATACTGTACATTACCAGTAAAAGCACACACAAACTTACCTCAAATTAAAAAAATAATAGTAAAAAAATCTAAACTTTATTCATGTTTCACACCACCTTGAGTTCAAATTAATTTTTACATAGTAAATGTGTTACAATGTAATGCTGATAGTCAACGTGATCAATGAAGCTCCTTGTTCTGTATTGATAATTACATTTCCAAATCATACATGTTCACATCAATTATTACAAACTCATGTATAAATTCAATTTTACTTTTAATTGTTTTAGGTGTGCCAAATTTTATTTTGTTATGTTTGGACATTATTTATAAAAAACCCAGATAGAGTTTCCGGCAGTTTCCCACAGTTTCCGCCAGTTTCCGGCAGCAGTCAGTTTTCGGCAGTGCCGCCATGTTTTGGCTAGCTTCGGTTGCTCTCCAGCTTCGACAGTCGGACCGTGTCCGCTAAGAGGTTCCTGCGCACGGATACATGAGATGTAGATGAACGGCGGTTGTGCTGAGGGACGGATGGGCGAATGAAAACGACGCTGTTGACCGCGTGAAGCAGCAGACAGCGTCAGCGAGCCGGACCGGAGTAGCAACGAGCTAACATGCTAATAACAAGCCTTGCTGTAGCATGAACGGGTAGATGCTAAGGCCCCACCGGGGGCACGGAGCCGACAGGCGGCGGCCGGGAGCTCGCATCAATGTCCGACTGGCAGCTCAGATGTTGGATGGACACCGACCTATCATGCTAAAACGCAGAGAACAAGAAACAGCTGCGGATGCCTTTTGGAGGTGCTAATGCTAACAAACGCAGCTAATAGCGGAGCTAAAATGCTAACGAGGTGCGGCCTTTTGGATGGACACCGCGAAGAAACGGCGCAGTAAGTTATTCACTCTTTTTCCCTTCATTATGTATGGAGTTAACATGCTAACAGTCCTTCTTGTAAACAGTTTGGACCACGTGGAGCAGCACAAAGCTGCAGAACTCGGACCTGCAAGAGCTAACATGCAAACAGACGGAGAGACAGGCTTGACCAGCTCAAAGTAAGAGATTTTATTTTTTGATTTACTGTAATTGTCTCTAAATTGTCTCTAAATGTACTGTATGTGTTTTTTTTATATTTATGTAGGGTACTATGTTAGCCTAAATGTGGCGGGCAGTACATGTAGCCTACTGTGGCCTAGAGAAAGGGATCTGTCGTTATTTACGTCAACAATGATGTGCAGATTACTGTAAACATTGATGGTGTCCCACTTTTCAAAAGTAGTGGTGTCCAATTCTGGTTAATACTAGTGAAGTGTGATAATTGGCCAAATAAGATGAGTGCCACAAAAACCAAACAGGCAATGAGGGATAAAATTAACCCTGGGGGTGATTGGATGACATCCCATTAATAAAGATAAAAATAAAAAGTACTTCTGGTAAGTTTTGATACATTTAAAATGAAATGTATATTTTAATCCAAATATTGTTGAAATGTGTTTTTCTCTCTCTCCTCACTTAAGCCAAACGTTGTGAGTGTGAGAATTACAACCTGACTAGTCAGGCAGTGGAGGATGAGGAAGACCTGGACATGGTGACTAAATCCAAAAGGAGTCTCACTTAAAAAGTAGCTCCGGAGTATTTTTAAAGCGGTATGTTTGTCATTCTCAAGTGATTTATACATATGTAATCTGCTGACAAAAATTGGGCCTAAAACTTTTTTCACATCAATGTTTGTGAACTTTTTTTGCAGGATTAACATCTTCTGATGAAGAAGAGCGTGTCAGAGGTAATGTAGATTTTTTAATTCCGCTTTCAAAAGTAATGACCTTTTTAGTAAGCCCTTTTATTAAAAATGGGCATGCTTATTTTTCTTTAAATCACCTGTGTAGGTGTCCAGCTGCCAAACTATCCAACGCCTCCACAGAACTACTGAACAAAGCTAGTGAGTACTTACGAGGTCACTTTTTGAGTTTGTTTTTTATTTTATTTTTTATTGCTCCACCCATCCAGTCCTTTAGAGCTGACCAAGAGGGTATCTGTCCGCCCTCTAAAATACCAACACAATTCTGACTGCTCGGATACAGATGAGACTCAGATTCTGACTCAAGCCAAGGTGACATCAATTTTCTTTTGTCTATTTAGAGTTCGGTATCATACAAATATACTGACAGTTCTCTCTTTATCATTGCGTACACAGAAGCCAAAAGCTCTCACTGGGAAGGACCCTGCAGAGGAATTCCTCGCCATGTACAGTGATACTCCGCCTTCAGACCTTCAACATGAGGAAAGTCAGACAGTGATTGAATTAAAGCGGCAGATCCAGGAACTGAAAGACGAGAATGCTAAACTGAGGGAGTTGGTTTTTCAAGGTATCACTTCACTCATTTAACAATTACACAGTCAATAAAATTCAAATAATTTAATCTGTTTTTACAAAACTGAACTTTGTAATAAAGAACAATTTTTTTATCTAATTGGTACAGATCTGCCTGAACTCCTAAAGTCTATGAAGACTGTAATTAATCTAGCTGAACATCCTAAGAGGTACAGTTCAGAACTGAACACACCACAACTGCCACCTCAAAGTTCTCTGCAGTCCAGGCCTGGTCCATCATCTGCAGATTCACTGCCGTTCCTCTCCAGACCTACACCCTCAAGCTCCCCATGTGAGTCGGTCATTCCATCAACAAGGGATACCCTGTCATCTAAGGTGATTGGTTAATAAAGAATGAATAAAAACATTCATCACTATACAGTATCCTAAATGCACCTTTTGCATGTCTCCATTAAACAGGTGGAGATCCATCCTGGGACTGGAGTGACGGTCGAGAAACTGGCTTGGGCCTATGCTACCAATGCAAACTCGGCTACAGTTTTTGTGAGGCATCTGCTCACAGCAGTCTTTCCTGCGGAGACTCTGCTGGTCAGCAATCTTCGAGGGGGGAAACGAGGCCGAGGAGATGCTCGTCTACCTCTGGACAAAAAAACTGGATGCTATCTACAGTAAGTTTTCAGACTTTTATTGTGTCAGAGTGTGACTACAGTACACATTAACAGTTTGGTGTACTGTGTCTGGTTCATTAAGGCCCAGGTATAGCTCTGCTTTCGGCCGAACGCCGCTCCCTTCGCGCGCGTTCACTGGCACAGCTCTGCGTTCTTTCTCGCGTTCATTCTCGCGTTTTCGCTCAAAATTCTTGACGTAATTTGAGAAGCCACAGCGCAGAAATGTTCGCTGATTGATCATTTGCTGACACGCCTACCGAATTGATTGACAGGTCGGGGGGAGAAAAAAAAGGCGAGCAGGCTGCTTCAGCGCAGCAGTGTTTTGTGTTTATATCTTATTAAAAAGTTTTAAAAAAAATAAACGGGGAGCGCTGGTCCTGCAGCCCATAGCACACCAGGAAATCTGCAGAACCTCGTGCAGCTACGTAGGACCCAAGTTTAATTCGCTCATGACAAATTCATTCATTTCCTCATCATTTCAGTCATGGAGTCAGCGGAGGAGGAAGCGATTACTTGACTTTTGGCAAAAAAAAACAAAAGAAAAGTCCAGATCAGGGACGAAGAAGAGGAATTTAATACATTTGTGTCACATCCAAAACAGTCCGGCGCCGGGCAGTTTATTGTGCGACAACGCGCCACGCGTACGCAGTCGTAAAATTTGAGCTTTGCGCGTTCGTGCCCTGCGGGGCTACGCTTGTGCCTCGCACTCGAACTGCGTCGAGCGCCGTACGGCCGAACGCCGAGCTATACCTGGGCCTTGACTTTATGAAATGGATTTCTTAGTAGATCTAAAAAAGCTAAGTCTGGTCCTCTGGACATTCAAAAAATAAAACAAAACAAAGCACAAAAAAAATAGTAGAAACGTTTCGTCTTTCGTCCGAAAGACTTCCTCAGTCTGAGGTGCTGTATTCAGCTCAGTCTTATAAATAGCACCCTCTCACAGTGGATCAACCAGTTGGCTGATCCACTGTGAGAGGGTGCTATTTATAAGACTGAGCTGAACACAGCAACTCAGACTGAGGACGTCTTTCGGACGAAAGACGAAACGTTTCTACATTTTTTATTAATTTTTTTTGCTTTGTTTTTGTTTTGTTTTTTGAATGTCCAGAGGACCAGACTTAGCTTTTTTAGATTTTTCTACCTGGATTATTGAGCATGCATCAGGGTATTTCTTAGTAGACATATAGAGTGATATAAAATGTTTTAACCCCCACACCTTGATGTAAATAACCTTCTAATGTTGATTTTTCTTGGTTTCTTTCAAATTAACAATTGTACTGATATTCTTTTTCCATGTCCCTTTTGTGTTCATACGTAGGTGCAACTCTTGAGCGGTGGCCTGGGACACAGCCCTCCAGCATTGGAAGCACGATCAATGGAAAGATCACAGAGCTTCGCGCTAAAAGTAAAAATGTCTAATTGAGATTAAATACATTGTTCTGTGAATTTGTTAGTGTGAAGTGTTGACAGTTTTTAGCTATTTAAAAGGCTTAATTTTTTCATCCCGTTTACCATGTTAGTTACCATGTTACCATTATAAGTTCAAATAAAAATTTGTCAATTTCTAAAGTGACTCGTGTTTATTATGTAAACTTGATGGTAACTGCATGAAACCATAAGAATAGGTAATTTTTTAATGTTATGCAATTCTCATAAGCTGACATGTCATTTATGCATATAAATGTAATGGTTCATACTCATATACGTTTTTTATAAATACTTTTTGTTGGTAGCCATTAACAAAAAAAATTAAAGACATCAATTTCCTTTAAAAAAAGTACTTTCAATACAAAAAACTTATATGTAATTGTATTTCTTCATATATGTAAAGTATAAGTGTTTTACAAAGTTATTGTATAAAATTAAGAAGAGAAACATATGAAACATATATGTGAAATATAAGTTCCATGTATTCAACATACATAGTTTTTATATTCAACATACATAGTTTTTATATTCAACATACATAGTTTTTATATTCAACATACATAGTTTTTATATTCAACATACATATTTTTATATTCAACATATCCATCCATCCATCCATCCATTTTCTTCCGCTTATCCGGGGTCGGGTCGCGGGGGTAGCAGCCTAAGTAGGGAGGCCCAGACTTCCCTCTCCCCAGCCACTTGGAGCAGCTCCTCTGGGGGAATCCCAAGGCGTTCCCAGGCCAGCCGAGAAACATAGTCCCTCCAGCGTATCCTGGGTCTTCCTCTGGGTCTCCTCCCGGTGGGACATGCCCGGAACACCTCACCAGGGAGGCGTCCAGGAGGCATCCTAACCAGATGCCCGAGCCACCTCAACTGGCTCCTCTCGATGTGGAGAAGCAGCGGCTCTACTCCGAGTCCCTCCCGGATGACTGAGCTTCTCACCCTATCTCTAAGGGAGAGTCCAGCCACCCTGCGGAGAAAACTCATTTCAGCCGCTTGTATCCGAGATCTTGTTCTTTCGGTCATAACCCAAAGCTCATGACCATAGATGAGGGTGGGAACGTAGATCGATCGGTAAATTGAGAGCTTTGCCTTTTGACTCAGCTCTCTCTTCACCACGACAGACCGGTACAGCGCCCGCTTCACTGCGGACGCTGCACCTATCCGCCTATCGATCTCACGCTCCAGTTTTCCCTCATTCGTGAACAAGATCCCGAGATACTTAAACTCCTCCACTTGGGGCAGGACCTCCTCCCCGACCCGGAGAGGGCACGCTACCCTTTTCCGGCTCAAGACCATGGCCTCGGATTTGGAGGAACTGATCCTCATCCCGGCCGCATCGCATTCAGCTGCAAACCGCTCCAGTGAAAGCTGTAGATCACGAGCTGATGAAGCCAATAGGACCACATCATCTGCAAAAAACAGAGAAGCGATTCTAAGGCCACCAAAACGGATCCTCTCAACACCTTGGCTGCGCCTAGAAATTCTGTCCATAAAAGTTATAAACAGAATCGGTGACAAAGGGCAACCTTGGCGGAGTCCAACTCTCACCGGAAACGAGCCTGACTTACTGCCGGCAATGCGGACCAAGCTCTGACACCGGTCGTACAGGGACCTAACAGCCCATATCAATGGGCCTGGTACCCCATACTCCCGGAGTACCCGCCACAGAACCCCCCGAGGGACGCGGTCGAATGCCTTTTCCAAGTCTACAAAGCACATGTAAACTGGTTGGGCAAACTCCCACGCACCCTCCAGGACCCTGTTGAGGGTGTAGAGCTGGTCTAGTGTTCCACGACCAGGACGAAAACCACACTGCTCCTCCTGAATCCGAGGTTCGACTATCCGACGGACCCTCCTCTCCAGAACCCCTGAATAGACCTTACCAGGGAGGCTTAAGAGTGTGATCCCCCTATAGTTGGAACACACCCTACGGTCCCCCTTTTTGAATAGGGGAACCACCACCCCAGTCTGCCAATCCAAGGGAACTGCCCCCGATGTCCACGCGATATTGCAGAGTCGCGTAAGCCAACACAACCCCACAACATCCAGAGCCCTAAGGAACTCAGGACGAATCTCATCCACCCCCGGAGCCTTGCCACCGCGGAGCTTTTTAACCACCTCGGCGACCTCCGCACCAGAGATTGGAGAGCCCGATCCAAAGTCCCCAGGCTCCGCTTCCTCAGTGGAAGACGTGCCAGTAGGATTGAGGAGGTCTTCGAAGTATTCCGCCCACCGACTCACAACATCCCGAGTTGAGGTCAACAGCACGCCATCCCCACCATAAATGGTGTTGGTCGCGTACCGCTTTCCCCCCCTGAGACGCCGGATGGTGGACCAGAATCGCCTCGAAGCCGTACGGAAGTCATTCTCCATGGCCTCTCCGAACTCCTCCCACGCCCGAGTTTTTGCCTCAGCAACCACCCGAGCCGCATGCCGCTTGGACTGCCGGTACCTATCTGCTGCTTCCGGGGTCCCACAGGCCAAAAAGGCCCAATAGGACTCCTTCTTCAGCTTGACAGCATCCCTCACCGCCGGTGTCCACCACCGGGTTCGAGGGTTGCCACCACGACAGGCACCAACAACCTTGCGGCCACAACTCCGATAAGCTGCCTCGACAATAGAGGCGCGAAACATGGCCCACTCGGGCTCAATGTCCCCCGCCTCCCTCGGAACGTGTTCAAAGCTCTCCCGGAGGTGGGAGTTAAAGCTCCGTCTTACGGGAGACTCTGCCAGACGTTCCCAGCAGACCCTCACAATACGTTTGGGTCTGCCAGGTCTGACCGGCATCCTCCCCCACCATCGGAGCCAACTCACCACCAGGTAGTGGTCAGTTGACAGCTCCGCCCCTCTCTTCACCCGAGTGTCCAGGACATGCGGCCGCAGATCAGATGAGACGACAACAAAGTCGATCATTGAACTACGACCTAGGGTGTCCTGGTGCCAAGAGCACATATGGACACCCTTATGCCTGAACATGGTGTTCGTTATGGACAATCCATGACGAGCACAGAAGTCCAACAACAGAACACCACTCGGGTTCAGATCAGGGGGGCCGTTCCTCCCAACCACACCCCTCCAGGTCTCACTGTCATTGCCCACGTGAGCGTTGAAGTCCCCCAGCAGAACAAGGGAGTCCCCAGGAGGCGCACCCTCCAATACCCCCTCCAAGGACTCCAAAAAGGGTGGGTAATCTGCGCTGCCGTTCGGCGCATAGGCACAAACAACAGTCAGAGCCCGTCCCCCCACACGTAGGCGAAGGGAGGCTACCCTCTCGTTCACCGGGGTGAACCCCAACGTACAGGCACCGAGATGGGGGGCAACAAGTATGCCCACTCCTGCTCGGCGCCTCTCACCAGGGGCAACTCCAGAGTGGAAGAGTGTCCAACCCCTCTCAAGGAAACTGGTTCCAGAGCCAGAGCCATGCGTTGAGGTGAGTCCGACTATTTCTAGCCGGAACCTCTCAACCTCACACACTAGCTCAGGCTCCTTCCCCACCAGAGAGGTGACATTCCATGTCCCAATGGCCAGCTTCTGTAGCCGAGGATCAGACCGCCAGGGTCCCCGCCCTCGGCCACCACCCATTCCACAATGCACCCGACCCCTTTGGCCCCTCCCACAGGTGGTGAGCCTATGGGAAGGGGGACCCACGTCTCCTCTTCGGGCTGTGCCCGGCCGAGCTCCATGGGTGAAAGCCCGGCCACCAGGCGCTCGCCAACGTGCCCCTCCTCCGGGCCTGGCTCCAGAGTGGGGCCCCGGTGACCCGCGTCCGGGCGAGGGAACATTGTTTCCATTTATATTACTCATCATAAGGGGTCTTGTGGGCTGCGCTTTGTCTCGTCCCTCACCTAGGACCTGTCTGCCTTGGGTGACCCTACTAGGGGCATAAAGCCCCTGACAGCATAGCTCCTAGGATCATTGGGACACTCAAACCCCTCCACCACGGTAAGGTGGCAGCCCAGGGAGGGGTTCAACATACATAGTTTTTATATTCAACATATATCATTTTTATATTCAACATACATAGTTTTTATATTCAACATACATAGTTTTTATATTCAACATACATAGTTTTTATATGATTCTTGTAAAATTCATTTTATTATATTGTATGAAATCTATGCAAAAGGTGCCACTTTCAGGAGTAAATCATATATGCCTTATATGTATCATATAAGCCTTATATGTTGTACAATATACAAAACATACACTTAGGATGATATAAGGTTACTTGTTTTTTATATGGTTTTTATATATCTTTTCCATATGGGAACCATCAGCAGCAATCAGAGAGAGAGGTGTGGCATGTAAAGAGGCTGGCAGAAGCAGCAGAGGAAAAACTCCAAGAGAGCAGAGAAGAAAAGTCAAACAGTGAACAGAGTGATGAGTAAAAGGAAGGGGAAAAAAAAGAGTATAAACTATGACACATCTAGATGGGTTTAGATAGTCAAACCTTTAAGCAGGATCTTAAATAAACATAAATCCAATATTCAGATACGCTCTCATCTGGCTCGAGGCATCAAACAGTTATTCATAAAGTCTCCTTCTCTTTATTATTTCATGAAGCTGCACAGTGAACGATGTAAATCAACCAAACCCTGCAGAGCTGCCTCCTGAAAACACATACAGTATATACTGTACTTTATTTATTTTAGGAAGAGGCTGCGGCTGTGTCGATGTCTCCCTACATTAGTACTGTCTGTGAACAGAGTTAGTTCTGTTGACAGATTCACACCGGGTTTGATTTCCAGTTGTGCAGCTGGCAGGAAACTAGGAGGTAATTTCTGTTCCAACAGGACACAAAGAAAATGATTCTCGCTGAATCTCCCTCCAAACCTCTCTGTTATGTATATTTGATGTGAATGAGAACAAGGAAGAGTAGAACTGATTGTGATGTGCACAAACCCTGCTGAAATCTGATGCCCAGTGCATGTATTATTTAAAGAACACCAACAGTTCTCTGACTGAATCTGACACCCTCCTCGTCCTCAGCTTCATCCAGCTGGCAGCACCTGCTAAAGTGCCAGCATGACCACGAGCAGAACTGAAAGTGTAAACTGCTCAGTCAGACAAAATGTTTGGCTGTAATTTAAACAAACTACAACAAACTTTAGAAAGAATCCATTCTGTGTCTCACTTTGATGCAACAAGATGTGATGGAAGACATATTACCCACCATTTGATAGTTTCAGACTGGCAGGCAAATGCCCAAATCTTTTTTATTTGACAGTCTGAAGGTGACAAATCTGATTTTTTTTTTCAATGCAACCCTTTTCACGTCCATATGTTGTACTACATTGACTCCATATCCAAAGTTTTTCAAAGTGACCTCAGTCTGAATGGTCTCATCACATTTTTCAATTCAGTTCACTTTATTTATACAGCACCAATTCACAACAAAATGGTCTCAGGGCACTTTACAGGAACATCAACATACATAGAAAAGCCAATCAGTAAAGTTCTCTATCTAAGGAAGCAGCAGACATGTTGAATCTTCACTTTGTTACAGTCTTCCATCCTGAGTAAGCACAGTGGCAACAGTGGAAAGGAAAAACTCACTTTTAACAGGAAGAAACCTCCAGCAGAACCAGACTCAGGACAAGAGACCATCTGCTTTGACCACATTTCATCTGACTATTACTTTAGTGAAGTAGGGTGTATTGATACTGTATGTGTATTGATCTAAGTATTGATGGTATTGATACAACATGTGTGAGAGTATCATCTGCTGCAGCTTGTCCTCTCCAAGATGGCTGCCAATCAGCACCATCTGATGAGCATCACCTTGATGAGGTGCCACTTTACTTAAGGCTGCAGTTGGATGTTACTCGTCACCGGAGCACTAGCCACTAATGGTCAGTGTTGGGAATGTTACTTCAAAAAAGTAATTAATTATAGTTACTAGTTACATCGTCCAAAAAGTAACTGAGTTAGTAACTGAATTACTCACCTATAAAAGTAATTAGTTACCAGGGAAAGTAACTATTGTTTGTTTGGTTGGTTTAAGTTTAGATATATCTACGAATTTTAAGTAGAAATAATTACAGCACCTCAACAGAACATGACTGGTTGACATACTATACTTCAAGTTTTTTCTTCATTGCAAAATACAGGTTAACAAAATAATATAACAATTGTGTTTTCAGCTCTATGTACACCCTGTACTGTTCAAGTGTTTTCTTAGAAATAAAAGTAAACAGTTAAAATAAGTGCTTTGTAGTGTAAAATAAAATCAAACCCTCACACAACTGGTTCTTCAAGAATTTTCTTAAAAACAAAAGAACCATTTTCACAATATGAAGTACTTTTAAAACAGTACTGAAAAGCTGAATTACCTGAGCAGTTGATGCTTCATCAGATCAGATTACGACGGACGTACACGCTCCGGGACATAATGTACACTTCACATGCACGTTCTTGCCTTTTACCTCAAGGAGAGTAAAGTAATTTCTGTATTTCCACTTTGAAAACGCCAACTTTCCCTCCAGACTCGCCATTGCTGCCAGACTTCTGTTTCAGCAGCGTGTGTGAGCTGAACAACAAAACCGATTGGCTGACCTCTACCTGACACTCTACCTTAGCCAATCAGCATCATCCTTATTGTTTCGCCCCTCCCTCCCCTCTGCTCCCACGTCTATGCTCCTACCCTCCCTCCCCTCTGCTCCCTCCCCCTCCACCCTCCCTCACCAAGGGGAAAAAACGTAAACAAACAGCACGAGAGCCTGCGCGCGGAAGACTGAAAGTAACGTACCCCCATTTAGTGTTTGTAACGGTAACGGCGTTGTAACGATAGACATAGTAACTACTTAGATTACCCGTTAATGAAAAAAAGAACTCCGTTTGTAACGCCGTTTATTTATAACTCCGTTATTCCCATCACTGCTAATGGTACTTGTCTCTCGCCTACGTTTGTCTCTTGTTTTAAAGACAAAAAAAAAAACAATTTTCTTATGGTTACAGCTAACCTGCCTCCTCGTACCTTGTCCTGGTTCTCCTCGTGCTTGTTCCTTGTTTTCCTCTTGTCTGGTCCTAGTTCTCCTTGTGTCTGTTCCTTGTTTTCCTTGTGCCTGGTCCTCCTCGTGCGTGGTCCTTGTTCTCCTCGTGCCTGGTCCTGGTCCTCCTCATGCCTGGTCCTGGTTCTCCTCGTGCCTGGTCCTCCTCGTGTCTGGTCCTCCTCGTGCCTGGTCTGGGTTCTCCTTGTGTCTGGTTCTCCTCGTGTCTGGTCCTCCTCGTGTCTGGTCCTCCTCGTGCCTGGTCTGGGTTCTCCTCGTGCCTGGTTCTCCTCGTGTCTGGTCCTCCTCGTGTCTGGTCCTCCTCGTGTCTGGTCCTCCTCGTGCCTGGTCTGGGGTCTCCTTGTGTCTGGTCCTGGTTCTCCTCGTGTCTGGTTCTCCTCGTGCCTGGTCTTGGTCCTCCTCGTGCGTGGTCCTGGTTCTCCTCGTGCCTGGTCCTGGTTCTCCTTGTGCCTGGTTCTCCTCGTGTCTGGTCCTCCTCGTGTCTGGTCCTCCTCGTGCCTGGTCTGGGTTCTCCTTGTGTCTGGTCCTGGTTCTCCTCGTGTCTGGTCCTCCTCGTGCCTGGTCCTGGTTCTCCTCGTGCCTCGTCCTGGTTCTCCTCGTGCCTCGTCCTGGTTCTCCTCGTGCCTTGCCTTCCAGCCACAAGCCTGTCTGCCTTTCCATCTGGAGTCCACTTCGGTTCCCCCTCGGCCATCCTCCACACTGTAAGACAAATCCTATGGATGAAAATCATCTCACATTCACCAGCCAGAGCCCTCTGACCCTTTCCTTCCTCCTCAGGGCTCCACCAGATCATCTAAACTTCACTGTAAATAATAAACATTGTCAATTTGTGTCATTGAGTCTCGCCTCGTTTTCATGGTCTCATACTATTCTGGGTTCCTTGAGTCATAACAACATGGTGGTGCAGAAATTAGAAAAGCAACCCTGTACATTGGATCTATCTATCTATCTATCTATCTATCTATCTATCTATCTATCTATCTATCTATCTATCTATCTATCTATCTATCTATCTATCTATCTATCTATCTATCTATCTATCTATCTATCTATCTATCTATCTATCTATCTATCTATCTATCTATCTATCTATCTATCTATCTATCTATCTATCTATCTATCTATCTATCTATCTATCTATCTATCTATCTATCTATCTATCTATCTATCTATCTATCTATCTATCTATCTATCTATCTATCTATCTATCTATCTATCTATCCATCCATCCATCCATCCATCCATCCATATCTAGTTCATGCAAACTGTGTGTCACAAAGGCAACGTTTACACTGCAGGTCTTAATGCTCAATTCTGATTTAAAAAAAAAATCAGATCTTTTGGTGTGAACGTTCACACTACATTTTAAATGCGACCTGCATCAGACCTGGCATGACTCCAGTGTGAACGCTCTACGTTGCAGAAGTGACCCGCATGAGCAGAAGAAAACATAGCGCGCTGATCAGTGCAGCTGTAGATGTGATGAAATATAAAAAATTGAGCTTCAGCTGTGGTTGTTTTAACTGGGTATATAAATAAAGTATTATTATCACAATTATTTTTTATTGTTATTTTTAAGCCGAATTACGCAGTTTCCGGTAGTTTCCGACAGTTTCCGGTCGCTATGTTTCTTAGCTTCGGTTAGCTCCGGCTTCGACAGCCAAACCTTGTTGGTTCAGAGGTTGCTCCGCGCGGACACATGCGCTGCAGCTGAACGGCGGTTTTGCGTAGGGACAGATAGACCAAGGACAAAGACGCTGTGGAACGCGTGAAGCAGCAGACAGCAAGATTTAGTGGAGGGACCACGAGCTAACATGCTAATGCTAACGGACCCGAGTGGTGGCGGTCCGAGACGCCTGCTGGGGCCGGGAGCTCGCATCCATGTGTGCCTGGCAGCCTCAGATGTTTGATGGACACCGATGTAACATGTTAAAACGCGGATAAACAGCTGGGCATAGTCTTCACTTTAGAATGGTTCACAAATACACTTAAGTAACTACTAGCAACTGCCTTAATTAATGATGCATTGCAGGATTAATAGATAGTGAATTCATTTTTGTCTGATTTCCACAAGGGAAAAATAACTTGTGGCTATTTAGGATTTATGAAACATTAACAAAACCTTAATAAAGCATGAATAGTCTTCACTTTAGAATGGTTCACAAATACACTTAAGTAACTACTAGCAACTGCCTTAGTTAATGATGCATTGCAGGATTAATAGATAGTGAATTCATTTTTGTCTGATTTCCACAAGGGAAAAATAACTTGTGGCTATTTAGGATTTATGAAACATTAACAAAGCCTTAATAAAGCATGAATAGTCTTCACTTTAGAATGGTTCACAAATACACTTAAGTAACTACTAGCAACTGCCTTAATTAATGATGCATTGCAGGATTAATAGATAGTGAATTCAAACATTATTTAACAATTAGTACGCATTTAATACATGTGGTGAAAGCACATTAATTTGTGCATTTACAAATATAGATAGCATAGTTAATTCATGAGTTATTAAGCATGAATAAACATTGAGTACGTAGGTTTTGGAACTCATTATTCTTTATGTATAAAGCGTTAACAAGTGTGTTAATTAATAGTGTATTAAGTGTGAATCATCCTTAATTAATGATGTTTTCATTGTTAATTAAATGTTTGTTAATGCTTAAATAAGGCTTAATAATGTGTAGTTATTATAAAGTGTTACCCCTTTTTCCTCAAGCCTGAGTTTGACTTGGACCATCACTCTAAAATCAGTCCTTTTCATATGGACATAACACTGGAAATATCTCTCACCTCTTCATCCTGGTCTGACCTGCCACTCTCTTACACCACTGTGTGAATCTCACCTACCATACTCACCTTTCTGTAACCTCAAATCTTACCCTTCCCTCCAATCCTGAACATCTACAACCAGAGTAAAAGCCTCCTATATTTAGATAATAACCGTCCAGAAGATATTGTGCCTTAAAGAAAGCTCCTACCATCGTCATTCTGCTTTCACATGTACTCACCCATTTCATCTCAAGTCCAGCCCTGTAAGTATTGTAAATTGTATTATTCCTTACCTTCTGTGTCTTGAGTCTGCCTGGCTTTCAGTTAATCACACTCTGAGGAAACTAGCAATACAAATGTGTCACAAAGCTCTCTTTGCAAGAGCATTGTGCTTTAGATAAATGAATAAAATCTGACATTGTAACCACAAAACACACACTGATGAATCTGGGCCATTGTGTTTGCTGATTATTTGTTGCTGTAGAATGGAGATCAAAATATCAGGTATGAATTTGCCTCTCATCATCAGAGAAGAAACCTGGCAGCATCTATAAATGAGTTATCACTCTGGCCACACATCATTAAACAGTAATACATTTCTTAATTGATTAAAAAACACAATACTGTATTCTCAGTTCAACTTTCATGAAAAAATATTTGGACAGTAAAAACATTTGTACTATCTAAACGTAGCACCCCATGTAACAACTTTTTATAACATCTTATTGCTCCTGTTAGAGTTTCCCCAACCTCTATATTTTTTAGGTTGGCGTATAAACATTTCACAGCTAATTTGCCACAGCAAAAATGTTTCATGTATATTTAGTAATCCATAAACTTGGTATTAAAGGAAACCAAATTGAGAATTCACCAATTGTCAGCTGCAGAAGCAGTCTAATCTTTTTCTTAATAACAGTGTGTTTAGATGAAAATATCTGTTTTTGTGCCCACAGTGTGAGTCCTGTAATCTGAGTATTTTGGCATGTGTAAAGGTTTTATTCAGAGGGACACGGTCAAGCACAGTCACACGAGAAGGTGTAATGAAGAATAAAAATGCCAAACAGCAGCGTCTTCTGCGACACTGAAATCCCGGAGCTGCTGCAGAAACCAGAACACGGAGGCCGGGGCCACAAAGTCAGTGACATTTAAAACCTTTTATATGGTCAGAAAGGTGGATTATATGTATGTTGATGGGACACTCTCTGCGGCTCACATTCACAGGTGTTTTCCTGATGGTGAAACATAACGGTCATGTTTCAGGACAGCAAATAGACATTCAAGTCTGACACAGAATGGCAAAAAAAATTTTAAAAGGACAATGTTTCATTTCATTTGTTTATTTATTTTATTAAAAAAAAACACACATCAAACACATGTTTCTTGTATAAAAAGAAAATATAAAATGAAAGGTGGTAGAAGAAGAAAATATCTTATTATGTCTGCCCCTTTTTAAAATAAAAAAATCATTTCAAACAATTATATATATATATAAGTAATAATGAAAAAAATGAATAACTCATCTCAATTTTCAAATTTCGAGACATTACACATTGAACTACTTCATACGTATTTCTTCAACAATTCACTCTTTATCATTTTTTTGAACACAAACATTGGCATTGCTTTTTTTATATCACACTCTAAGTCATTCCACAATCCAACTCCCTGGACTGAGGTAGACCGTCCCTTCAAACTAGTTCTGTATTGTGTCTTTACAAATACATCAGTTCCCTTTAGATTTAACAGCTTGATCTTTTAACAAAATGTGTCTGAATATTTAAGGGTAGTGCATTGTTATGAGCTTTATACATCATCATTAAAATATGGTAATCTACTAAATCATGGAACTTCAGTAATTTCAACTGAAAAAATAATATACTAGATGGATGACAGTAATGTTTTCTTGCAATAATCCTTATGGCTCTTTTCTGTAAAATAAAAATAGGTTTTGTAATAGTTTTACATGCTTTTCCCCAAACATTAATGCAATAAATTAAATGTGGAACAATGATGGTGTTATACAACAGATACAACGCTTTGTCATTCAATAGGTCCCTAACCTTATACAGTACAGCAATGGATTTCGAAATTTTCATTTTTACAGAGTCTATATGTTTTTTCCAAGTTATTTTGTCATCAATGACAACACCCAAGAACTTGATCTCACTCACTCTACAGATCTCTCCATCCTCAATTGTAAATTGGACATCTGCAGTTTTCTTTTTATTACCAAATATCATATAATGGGTCTTTTCTAGATTTAATGATAATTTGTTTAGTTTAAACCAAGTCTGTATTTTGACAAACTCTTTCCTCATCAATTCCAACATCTGATTCATATCCTCACCTAAACAAAAGAAAGTAGTATCATCTGCAAAGAGGATACATCTGAGGAGACACAACAACCAAATCATTAACATATAAAATAAACAACTTAGGTACAAGTACAGAGCCTTGGGGAACTCCACAGGTGATATTACAATAATCAGATCTTACATCAATCTGTACGAACTGCTTCCTATCTTTCAAATAACTATGTACCCACTGCAGCGCTGGTCCTCTAATGCCATACACATTCAATTTCTCAAGGAGAATGGTATGATCTATTGTATCAAAAGCCTTTTTTAAATCGACAAATATACTTATACCATATTGTTTTTTTTATCGACAGCTGTAGTCATTTCTTCCATAAACTCCATGAGAGCCATAGATGTAGTTCCCTTTCAGTTCAGTCTCTCGGTGCAACATACTTGCTATGGGAATTGCGCCCCCACGCGATTACCTGAAGGAATACATTCACGCCTTTTACGGCAGGGGGCGTCACCCCGTGCCAGAGGTACCGCCCTTTAGGTGCTTAGGCGACTGACGCCCCTCCAACTGTCTCTTTTTGCCCTTCACCTCGCAAAACCTGAACTACCTCTTTTCGCAGGACTTCTCTGCTGCTCTATCGCTCAACTTGAGGTGAGCTCGCTCCCTGCACAGAGCGCACAGAGAATTTTTCCCTGCATACGGCTGGACTAGCGAAAGCTAGTCCAGCACATTTCTATAACCTCGAAGTCTTTTTCTCTCCTCTCTCTACAGGTTGCTTCGCTCAACGGTGTTATAACTACGCCACAACTGCTACCCCGGCTAACATACTAGCGAGCTAGCCAACAAAAGTGACACGACTGAGGAGACACCTAAGGTCTCGCTCGCCTTATCTCAGACATGCCTCCGGAGAAGGGGAAGCGAAAGACAAAACTTCAAAGGAAAACCAACGGGACGGCGATCCCAACCTCGCGCGCCTGTCCCAGTGGCTGTGGATTTGCCCTCGCAGCGACGGACACCCATGAGGCCTGTCCAGTCTGCCTGGGTATATTTCATGCAAGACAAGCTCTGAACGCGCCCGACTATTGCCCACACTGCAGCCAGATGCTGGACGCGGTGCTACGGCATCGGGTGGACCTTGTGGCTAAGGCCATGGGAAGCTCAGCTGGTCCACAGGACCCAGACACCACGGAGACCTTCACTCCGACCCCAGAGCTCAAACACATGGCTCTACATGACAGCACACACGTCGAATGGGGCGGCAGCCCTGACCCGCTTGCTCCCATGGTGGACCTAACAGTCGAGCTCGACACCAGAGGCATGATGAAAGAAGACGAGATCTCCATCTCAGCCTCGGGCGAATTTTCAGCGGAGGAACCAGAACTCGAAATCGAGGATCCGGGAGAGGACCTCCCCAGGACCCCGATACCTACGCTCCCTGAAACGGACTTCTCCATCCCGGCCCTGTTCGACCTGTGCCACAGAGCAGCGGACATGTTGAACATCCCCTGGCTGGAACCCCCACCTCGCCAACAGGTCACGAGGCTGGCGGGGAACTATTTTTATTCAAAGTAGCAGGTTACAACAAGGCAAAGGATGCCCGTGTTCCCAGACTTCCTCACGGAACTGACCCGCACTTGGCCTCAGCCACGAGCGCCCATGCTCCTTCCTCTCTCACAATTCCTCGACGTGGAAGGCATGGATCAGGTGGGTTTAGCCAACGCGCCTCATATTGAGGACACGCTGGCATCCCACCTGGCTCCCAAGTCATCAGGAACAAAACCGACTCTCCCTAGCAAAGCTTGCAGAGCTTCAGCGTCGCTTCTCGAGAAGTGCTACAGAGCTCAAGGACTAGCGGTGCGCGCCATGAACGCGTCCGCGATGATGCAGGCTTACCTCGCAGAAAAACTCCAACAACTGTAGGAAACCTGCTGCCGAATTACTGGACGAAGCCCGTAGAGCAACAGACTTTGTCTCCGCATGATGGGGTCAGCTGCTGTGGCTCAGGGCAGAGGTATGGCGGAAGTGGTCATCGCGATCCGCCACCTGTGGATGACGTTGACGGATTTACCGGAGGGACAAAAGGTGCCTTTTCTCCACCACTCGATAGAAGCGGAGGGACTTTTTGGCCAGACTTTGGAGCGAATCCAAACCAAGCTGGACCAAAGGCGCAGGCAGGCTGAAGCCCTCAGGGTGGGCATTCCCCGTCGGAGTTTCGCCCCCCCCAGAGAACCTGCTGGCGGCAGACCTGCACAGCCGCGGCACCGCTCGACGACACGTGCGCCACCGCAGAAGCGGATAGCATACGAGGAGGAACCTTGGCAAAGACCCCCGCCAAGCCAATCTCGCTCCGAGCACGCATGGAACAAAAACAGGTTTGTCCCACACCAAGCGAGCAGGCATAGGGCCTCCTCGGCGAGCCGGGACACTCGCCAAAAACGTGCCTGATGAACCAGGCCCACGTTTACATTTTAAACGGCCTCCCGCCCACGCGGTAACGGGAGTGTTCGCACCTTGTTCAGACTTTATTTGTAGCAAAGTACAAATGGCTGATAACTCTGTTGCATGCACAAACCATGTTCTCCCTGCTGTGAGTGACATCAAATCATGTATGTCGTTGCACGTAAGCACGAATAAAACTCATAAAACAGCACATCCCTGTTTTATTGACGTTCAAAAAAAAACAAAAACACACCAACACAAATAATGTCAACAGTACGGGCCTCTCTGGCCTGTCAGCCGTCATAAAGGGGGGGCACATCCCCCTCCCTCACGGCTCATGGGGTGCCAGCCTACTCAATAAGACCCAACAGGGTGCCTCAGGACCTGTCTCCAGAAGACAGACCCAGAGGCGTCTGTGAACAGACCCTACACATTTCGCGGAGACAGGTGGGAAAGGGCACGTGTCCCAGCCCCCGCTCCATTATGAGCAAGGGGCCGGCTAATACACTAACCAGACAAACACGTGACAGGTTCGTACCACAGGAGAGCACATCGGATGCCCCAAGGCAGACACAATTTTCACACCCTCAAAGCAGTGGCTGTGATCACGTTACTGTGTGTGTAAAACAATCGGAGTCGAACTAGAATTTTTCTCCTGACTTTGAAAGGAAACTGAGCTCCTTATCAACAAATTATCTTGAGTCTGCCGGTCCCAAAGGACCATCCCCACGTTCACACGTTGCTGTTGCTCCTTAATTATTCATGAAGGACACACAACGCTCGAGCGGTGGAAGAGCAGCACATGTTTTTCCTTACAAAGCTGCGTCAAACTTGTCCCCACACAACTGTATCCCACTGGGTGGGGCTACATTTGGAATCAGGAGATCTGCTCGTTTACAGAAGCAGCAACCCCTCAATCCAATAAATCCTATTTCGGAGGGAAACAGTAGCTTTCCTGTTCCGACTCAATCTAATAAAATTAATGGACTTCATCTGTCTTCGAGGAGACTCGATCAGGGAAGTCTGTTAACACATCAACGTGGAGGCCCACTCCCCAACTTGGTTGACCCTCAAAGTCTCACACAGGAAGTCGCAATCCACCTGCTTAGGCCAGGATCTGGAATTAATTCCAGCCTGTTAGCTGAAAAGGACAGGCTGACGGCTTCGGGCCTGCCTGAGAATGTGGTGAAAACCATACAAAATGCCCGTGCTGGGTCAACACAGTCTCTATACGCACAAAAGTGGCGTATCTTCAAAGCCTGGTGCTCAGAAAGAAATATCATTTCTTATGCTTGCGACCTGGCTCAACTACTAACTTTCCTTCAGGATTTACTAGAAAAGGGTTGTTCTTATTCAACGATTAAGGTGTTCCTTGCAGCTATCTCTGCCTGTCACGAGGGCTGGGGACACAGGACTCCTGGAGCACATCCAATCATAATGAGATATATGAAAGGTGTGCTTCGAACTAAGCCACCCAGCAGGACCTTGACCCCTGGTTGGGATCTTGGCCTGGTCTTGGGGGCTCTTTGCGACCCGCCATTCGAGCCTCTGAGCGAGATTAAGATAGATCTTCTATCTTATAAAACTGCTCTTCTCCTGGCTCTTTGCTCGGCGAAACGCGTGGGTGACCTCCATGCATTGTCTGTACATCCAATGTGTACCAGATTCGCCCCTGACGGGTCAAAGGTCACACTAAGGCCTAATCCCGCATACACTCCCAAGGTCTTGACTCTGAACCATAGGAGTCTAGACTTTGATCTCTCCTCCTTTCCGCCTGATCCTGTCCTCACTCAGGAACAGGAAAGGCTACAGGCTCTCTGCCCAGTGAGGGCTTTACGCATCTACATGCAGAGAACAGCAGAATGGAGGAAAACAAACCAACTGTTTGTATGGTTTGCCGCACCTGCTACAGGAAAGGCCCTATCAAGAGAGCGCCTCTCACATTGGGTGACGGAGGACATTAAAAGGGCATACGATAGCAAAGGTCAACAAGTATCCCCTGGAGTCCATGCTCACTCAACCAGGGGCTTGGCCACTTCCTGGTCATCAGTGGTGGCTGGTGATTTTTTTATGGGGGGGACGCCATAAACTGTTAATTTTTTAAGCATGTGTAGAAGTATGCATAATTATGTTTGTATACTGTAAAGTAAGTTTGTTCATGTTTTTATTTGTATATATCAGGTGTATCCATTTGTATAAAACTATCATTAATAAAACATGGTTCATCTTCACCTTGTTTGAGGCATCAGTGTGAAAAGAGAATGGGAGTGTTCTGCTTCCACTTTTCAATTTTTGGACAACTTCTATCATATTCTGTTATAATTATTTTAGTAATACAAGTTCATAATATAAATAGAATTGTGAGGGTCCAGACTTAAATAAGGACAAAGGTGTTCAAAAATCCACCAAATAATTCAATTTAATAGTTCCAAAAATAAACTAACAAAGAATTAAATTTCAATGAAAAATAAATCAAAAGATAATAACAAATTTGGGCCCAACTTAAACAGGTCAACTGAAGTCTAACAAGGAGGAATGATTCCAGATTAGATTTTAAATAACTGATTTATGGGGAAGAAAAATGATCTATTTTACTGTGATCCACCTGATGAGCTCCACCTATACTTAAGGCTGCAGTCAAGTCCTACTCTTCGCTGGAGCATTGATGCCTACTCATGGTATTTATGCTTCTAGCCAGTTTGTGAGTACAGTACTTTAAGAGACACTTACCTTGTTTTTTGTTGCATTTCCAGTCCTCGTTTCCATCTTGGTCCTGGGACCAGTTCTCTGCTCATCGTGTCTTGCCCTCCAACCACTTGCCTGCCTCATTTCGCCCTCTGGGATTCATCTCAAGGAACTAAGGATTTCTCTGTAAAATAACAAACAAAACTAGATCAATCATCTTGAAAGAGCCTTATAGTCAAGCCTTTCTGACAGTTTGTTTCATCTTCCAGGAAATCCAGAAGATCCCTGTACATGTGTACAGTATATAGACTTGCACTGTAAATAATAAACACTGTTACTTTTGCACCTCTTCGTCTTGTGTCGTTCTGGGTCTCATTACCAACTGGGTAAACCTTTGAAATCATAACACTATGACCACTTTATTGTTCTTTTTACATATTTTGTGCTAATTTCAGCTTACTTTTTTGTTGCTAGTTTTATATATTTCAAAATATGAAACTTTATTAGCAAATATTTTCCCCTTTGTTCCCTTAAACATTATTCTCTTAAATCTGTTTTCTTTTTTATCTTGTTGAGATTTTAGCTACTTTTCTGCTACTTTTAACTAGCATTTTGATACTTTCAGCAAAATAATTGCTACTTTAGCTAGTGTTTTGCTACTCATCAATATTTTCCTCTTTTTGCTGAAGCTTAGCAGTTTAAGCATCTGTCTTTTAGCTACTGTCATGTGTTTGCCCCTCACAGCCAGTCATGTTCATGTTTGTTGTTAAAGAAACTGAAGTGACCTAAAATCTGATATCTGTCTCCTCCATATTAAGTTGGTCACCCACCAGACTGGTCTAAGGGTCTTTTCTTCCACTTTATGATAAAGAGGCTCTGGGTCCTGCAAGGACAATAACCTTCACATCAACGTTAAGAAGACAAAGGAGATGATTGTGGACTTCAGAAGGAACAAACAAACCCCACACACCCCACTGAACATAGGAGGATCTGCGGTGGAAGTGGTCTCCAGCTACTAGTACTTAGGTGTACGGTACACATGAACGATAACCTCAGCTGGAGCAACAACACCACCAGCCTGATCACGAAAGTTCATCAGAGACTCTACTTCCTCAGACGGCTGAGATGAGCTGGTCTGAGAAGTTCAGACCTCATCTCCTTCTACAGGTGTGCAGTGGAGAGAGCAAATAAATAGAATCAATCTACTGTATTTTTTTAGTACCAGTTCTCTTAAATATTCCTAATATTAAAGGTCCTGAGTTGACTCCTAATGCATCTTAGCATATATAACATTTCACCATATAAATGTACCTTAAATGTTTCAATGTTAACAAGCTAGTAACTTGCAAGAGACTTTGTTTTCATTCTCCAGATCAATACAGTGTTAAACATAGTAAAACACCACAAGTGACATTTAGTATATAAAATTATTAATGTCTGATGATTTGTTATAAGCAAATTAAAATAAATGTAGCATGATCAGAGTCCATACTGTACAATAACATGTACTGGCATGCTAACTCCACAAACAAACAAAGAAAAAAATAAACTCACTCACCAGTTGCCACTTTTAGAAACAGTCAGCTGAACTGAAGGCTTTTATCACAAACAGACTCAGACAGAGACTCATTTTGTCTCTCTGTCTGTTACACAGGTGGTAGATTGGAAATAATCACTGCCGGTGTGTAGAGATGGTGTTGTGTGGATTTTTTTCTGTAAAGAAAGTACAGAAGGCACATTATTAATGATGTATTTTTTTTAGCATTTTCCACATTGCTTGAAGTGCTTTGTGCACACATAAGTATGTAATCACATTTTAACTTTCTTAATACAACATAAATAATAATATCCAGGTTGTTTCAATTGCATCCCATCCACAGTGATCTTTATAATATTAAAATTAAATTCAAATAATTATATAATCACTGTTTCATAACATGAAAAATTCAAACTATTTAATGCTTAAATCTTTCTGCTACTTGGTTTATTTAAGTTTAGAGTGTCTTTGAAACAACAGCACAACTTATAATAATAATATTAATAATAATAATGAATTCCATTTATAATGCACTTTTCATTAATAAAAATCTCAAAGTGCTAACACACTAATGAAACTAAAGTTTAACTAAACTAAACTAAAACTAAAGTTTATTTATTCATTCAGATTTATTCATCAGAAAATTTGCAACTGCTGCAAAACGAAACAAGACAAAAGTTAACACAGACACTCTGAGGAGTAAACAGTTCATGAGGTGAAGATGGACAGACAGGAGTCGTCTTCAGACATTCAGGTTTATAACTAGCAACTTTTATAATATTGTACAGTACACCACAACCATAAGCACAGCTAGTAGCTAGCTACTGTGTGACTGACCGCAACAACCACACACACACGACACCACGTCATGCACACAGATGAGATCAGCTCAAACTTTGCTCAAGTGCGCTTAGCGATTTATTAAACTCACTAATTATATTACTTGCTTACCTGTGTAGAAGGCACCATCAGTGCTGGGCAGCGCTAATCCAAGAATTAGTTCCGCTATTTCTAAAGCACTAATTAATTTATTTAGGTCCGTAATTTCAAAAGCACTAATGTCTTATGAAAATTAGGGGAAGCTAAATTCTAAACCGCTAATTAAATTCAACAATTGCTAGCCAACAAGTTATGCAATATTTGCACTAGACTGCCAACTAGCGGTGCATGAACTGTTATACACCTTTATCCTACCTCTTACGTCACAGCAGCAGCTTCCCATTAACTCCTCCTGACCCACCTGGATATTTACAGTCCTGGACAGAAGAAACATCACAGTTGGCAAAAAGAGCAACAAACATTTAAAAAAAAACTTTACATGTATTAACAGCTGCACGTACAAATTATATTCTTCATTACACATGCACATACTTTGTATTTATTTTTTTAGATTATCCTATATCTGTTAAGCACCTTGGTCAATGCAAGGCATTGCAGGAAGGTGCTATACAAATAAAGTTTATTACATTATTATTATTATAACTTCAATTCAAAGACCACATCAACAGTACAGGTAAAATTAAAGTTAGAGATCAAGTTTTAAAGTGCACTTCCAAGTTGTATCCAAGTTTAATTCATATAAGAGTCAATTAAGCTTAATTTACTTCAATATTGTTTCAAAAAACAAATAGTAATTTCTTTTTTGTTGCGCAACCGAAAAATAAATTAAACCAATTCCAAAATTCTATAGGCAGTCAACAGATTTAATGAAAAGTAACTAAAATGATCCTAAAAGGATGAAATTACAAAAATCAAAGGATTTATTTAATACTTTACGTACATATATTCTATTCGGCCACGAAATTAACAAAATGAGAATGATCTTTTAATCCCTAAGACCACTTTTAAATCTCAAATACACGGGCGTGTCGCAACCGCATTTCTACATAAAAGGAACCCAAATAAATAAAACAAACGACTCACCGTCGAGTGGTGGACACAAAACACACAATACAATCCTCCGGCCGCGTTAATTTGGCTTGAAACAACGGGGTTCTCTGCGGATTTATGAAGAGACCGAGCGCAAACAGCTAGCCATAAACGTTAGCACCCGAGTTCACCTCTGACCCGGAAGATGTCAAGATGGAATAGTCCATTTTTAGTAAGGGGATACAGAAATCGACCGGTTTTTGTATTGCGTTTTTAATGATCGTTTTCATCGTAGCTATAATTGTTTTTATGTTAAATGTACATTAACAAGCATGAGCAATGTTAGTGATGTAGATGACTGGCCGGAGCAGGGCAGGGCCGGGGCCCTTGCTGATTTGGGGCCCCAAGCAACGGCATCATTTGCCTACATGGTAGATCCGCGTCTGTTCTCCCCTCTGCTCCCCCTCCAACCCTCCCTCCTCTCTGCTCTTTACGGTGAGGGAGCAAGGGGGAAAAGGGTAAAACAAGCAGCTACAGAGCCAGCATAAGAGCCTGTAAATAAGTTTATACGTTTTTACTGATAGATAATTAGTTATTAGCGGTACTGCGTTTTAAATAAAAATAGCACAAATCCGCTTATGAATTATAAAAGTTAGTCACTCCGTTGTTACGCTGACTAAAACGTTAGGTCCGCTGTAAGCGGATTAGCGCATTAGCGGTCCCCAGCGCTCATATGCCCACCTTTGGGCACCATTAATAATTACTGCTGTTTCAACGTCGCTAGTTGCGTGTGATCAGCTCTGACTGTGTAAACAGAGAGGGTCCCTCACTTCCCCTCCCTCCTCGGCTCGAACCGGAAACACGCTGGCGATCCGCAGCGATCACGAGACGAGTCCAGGCTCGAGGGCGGCGAAAACTGCGACCTGAAGAGTCCAATAGTTTTGGACAGATGGGACATAAACTGCACATGCGCTTAGCGCTAGTTATAATTAGATTCAATGGAAAAGCCGTAGGCGGCGCCCAGCGGGGAACCGGAAGTACGTCACAATCAGAAAACGTTTTTTGAAACAAACAACTCATCATTACTCATAAAATATTTATCCTACACAACTAAAAACATATATGCATACATTTCGAAATATTTTTATTTTATTATTTCATTTTTATAAAAAAAAATTAAATCTTCAAATGGTGAAGAGCTGCAGTTCCAAGGAGGGGCGGCGCCCCTAGCGCCCTCTAGTGACAGCCGCCCCTGCTGGTAATTGTTCAAGGGCGTGTCAGTTGCATACATTTGTGCTGCTGTGAACTGGAGCTCTTTAAACACTTTTGCAAAGTACTACAGTTTGGATGTTACTGCGTGTGATGTCACTCAGGTTGTTTTTTCTAATACACAATAGAAAGTAGCTTTGAGATGCCTTCTGGTCAAGGGCAGATGTTCACACTAATAGGCATTTCACTGAGCATTTCAAGGGTGTGAATGAATTACGTTCCCATAGCAAGTATGTTGCACCGAGAGACCGAACTGAAAGGGAACTGAAAGTTATGCACCATAACTCATGTTCCCTGAAGGAAGGGAACGAGGTGCAACATAGCTGGCCCTTTTCAATGCTGAAAGCTCGGTGAAGTGCAATTTTGGAGACAGTTGGAGGGGCGTCAGTCGCCTAAGTACCTAAAGGGCGGTACCTCTGGCGCGGGGTGACGCCCCCTGCCGTAAAAGGCGTGAATGTATTCCTTCAGGTAATCGCGCGGGGGCGCAATTCCCATAGCAAGTATGTTGCACCTTGTTCCCTTCCTTCAGGGAACATGAGTTATGGTGCATAACTTTCAGGTTTCAGTTCTTTTAGCATGTAAAAACATCATGTTTCTTTTTCCCACTGAATAATAAGTTTTTTTTATTCTGGTGCTTGCTTTGAAAACGACTATGTAACAGCAAACTGATACTGAGGCTTCAATATCAGCTGAAATCAAAGTTATTGTGCATTAAGTTTTACTCTTGTAAATGAGTCCTCGGGGCTCAATGGGAACTAACCTGCATATAAATAAAGGTTGAATAAAGAGATAAACAAAGAAATTAAACGATATATTTGCTAAGTGCAGTAATTGTTTTTTCTGGTTATCCCACAATACACAATATACAATGCAGTACAATGGAAGGAACTAACTGTAAAAATACACAACAGAACTGTTGGATGCAAAAATGCTGTGGCTTGACCCTAAATGTGTGACTTCCCCCTTCATAATGCATATTTGTGGTTGTCGTGACAAATTTATTTATTCTGTCTGAGAAAATTTGGAGTCTGACAGAGAAGTCACTGTCTTTTTTATTCAAGTGGTGCAAAAGGTAAAAAAAGCAAAGCACAAATAAATCTCTCCTATAGCCAATTATGCTGTGTTAGCTGTACTGTTGGGCTTATTTCCCAATGAGTACCCAAATAACAAAAGCTCTTATTCTGCATGAGGGTGATAGGTTAGAAAAATATACGATTGCATGCATCAGTATGCCTTGGAGAGTCAGGGTCAACAAAGGAGGATCTTAACTGACTTAACTTGAGTCCCGAAAGGCAAAAAAAAAATAATAATAATAACAGAACATTTTAATGAGTGCAGGTCCAAGGTGAGCCACTACTTTTATTTAAGTTGACAGCAGAACTTTTCAGATATCTTTTTAATATAAGTATGTTGAACTGCTTCACAGTGCTGGAACACATCCAAGTTGCCTTTGAGTGTCTTTAGAATCCAACGCAAGGTTCTGTCTGGAGGGAAATTATGTGCTCTCCGTGTGTGGGGGAGGTGGGGTGGGTGGTTACTGTGAATTACAAACGCACACGTTTCCCTCTGAAAGCAAAAAATCCAACACAACTGGTTCAAAAATAGTATGACTGGAAAAGCATAAAAGGAAATAGAGTCGCATTTGGGCCTAAAAAAATCCGACCCGGCCCGAACCCGTATCAGTTTTTTCTGAGCCCGACCCAAAACCAATCAATTAACTGTAATTTTCGGCCCGAATACAAAAAAATGCAAGCAAATCAGTTTGATATGATTTCGAAATGTATTTCAAAGAAAGGAAGAACAAAAAAGAGTCAGCGTTTTATTATACTGTAGTTATTATAATGTTATAGATATTATAGTTATTAACGGTTGGCGGACACGTGTGGCTGATGATCCAAATTGGGTCGTTGGCCACGTGTGTCCGTTGACGCAGCAGCTGAGTCCAGTTAAGCATCAGGTGGGTGGCCGGCAGTGAACCATCTGGACTTTTATTTACGTCTTTCAATCGGCCGGTCAGCGCGCAGTCAAATGGCCGCGCACGGTTAAACGGCCTATCGTCAGCCACGCGCAGCCTCTGACGCAACCAAAAGCCTTACACAACCCGGCCCGCCCCTCCAGCACACTATTTTGGCCTGGCCAGACCTGAAAATTCGGGCCGGGCCGGGCTGGGCTGGGTGCGGGTTCCATGTTAGAAATGACAGCTTGAAAAGGAAAACAGGGTCAAAAATGTGAAAAATGGAAAAAAGAGTTTTGGACAAGGGCAAATAGGTGATGAACATTGACAAGAGACAAAACTTAAAAAAATAAATAAAAAAAGGCTGAGGGAGAAAGTAAATTAAAAATGGAAAAGTTAACTTTTATGAAGATGAGTAAGAAGGAGAATTTAAGAAGCAGTTTTTAAACAGAAAATTGAAGAAGAAAAAAACAAGATCAAAGTAAAGAGGTGCTGAAGGCTTGAAGGGCCAAATGCAGATGGCAGAGGCAAATTATTTTCATCATAATTAATAGTTGCATTTTTAACCCAGGGTTCAGAGGATCCTGGATTTACAGGAAACAGAAGAAAAACAGCTGAAGAGGGAAGGCAATTAGGTATGTGTGGATCTGCAAAATGCAATTTAAAAAATTGGTTAGGAACTTCAGGTAAGTTTGTAGATGAATAATGATACCAGGAGGATGTACGGTTTAACTGTATTTTCCAAGATGTGTCTTTCTGTGCAGGTTCTGAGAGGAGTAGGTCAGAACCCCCAGAGTTGAAGTCCAGATTCAGGAGTTCCAGAATAGCTTGCAATGATTGGAATTTCCATGGGACGAGAAGAGAGAGTGGACATGGCAGTTTGGAGACAGGCTGAGCTGTTATCTATTTGAATTATGCTCAGGAGGAACATACAGCGAGAAGAGAAGAGGGTGGAGACATGGAACCTCAGTGAGGATGTACCAAGAGCGCATGGAGCATTCTGCAAGGGAACGCATGTGAGAAGAATATTAATTCTTAAGAAAACACTATGTACTTTTCAAGTAGCTGTAATGCTTAAATCAACATGTGACATTTAACGGTACAACAAATCATGAAAGAGTTTAGCCTTAAGTATAAGTGGCAATCAGCTGTTATTAATGACAGCTGCTGTGGATGCTGCAAGTGAATAACTATTAAAAGAGTAAAAATATGGGAGAAGAAACTGAAACCATGACAAGTTTTGATTACACACACACTCACACACACACACATATATATTTATATATATTTATATATAATATACAAAGTATGTATATATATATTTTTTTTTTATATATAATATACAAAGTATATACCGTATATATATACATATAT
>JBBPBX010006643.1:31735-41760 GCA_038048925.1 Garcialebias charrua
TATTTATATATATAGACATACATTTATATATATATATGGCAAATGTCAATATTTTATTTGGAATAGAACATAGATGACAGATGAAAAGTTTAATCTGAGTAAATGTAACATTTTAAGGGAAAAATATGTTGATTCAAAATTTCAAAGTGTCAACAAATCCCAAAAAAGTTGAGACAAGTAGCATTAATTGGCTGGAAAAAGGAAATTGAGCATATAACGAACAGCTGGAAGACCAAATAACACTAATTAGGTCAACTGACATGATTGGGTATTAAAAAGAGCTTCTTAGAGTGTCAGTGTCTCTCAGAAGCCAAAATGGTAAGAGGCTCACCAATTGTTGTGCAGAAAGAAAGTGCAGCAATACCAGAATGGTGTTACCCAGCGTAAAATAGCAAAGACTTTTAAGTTATCATCATCAACCATGCATAACATCATCAAAAGATTCAGAGAATCTGGAACAATCGCTGTGCGTAAGGGTCAAGGCCGTAAAACTCTACTGGATGCTCGTGATCTCCGGGCCCTTAAACGTCACTGCACCTCAAACAGGAATGCCACTGTCAAGGAAATAACAGAATGGGCTCAGGAATACTTCCAGAAAGCATTGTCAGTGAACACAATCCACCGTGCCATCCGCCGTTGCCAGCTGAAACTCTACAGTGCAAAGAGGAAGCCATTTCTAAGCAAGCTCCACAAGCTCAGATGTTTGCACTGGGCCAGGGGTCATTTAAAATGGAGTGTGGCAAAATGGAAGACTGTTCTGTGGTCAGATGAGTCACAATTTGAAGTTCTTTATGGAACACTGGGACGCCATGTCATCCGGACCAGAGAGGACAAGGATAGCCCAAGTTGTTATCAACGCTCCGTTCAGAAGCCTGCATCACTGATGGTATGGGGTTGCATGAGCGCTTGTGGCATGGGCAGCTTGCATGTCTGGAAAGGCACCATTAATGCAGAGAACTATGTTCAGGTTCTAGAACAACATATGCTCCCATCTAGACGTCATCTCTTTCAGGGAAGACCCTGCATTTTTCAACAAGATAATGCCAGACCACATTCTGCAGCAATCACAACATCATGGCTACGTAGGAGAAGGATCCGGGTACTGAAATGTCCAGCCTGCAGTCCAGATCTTTCACCTATAGAGAACATTTGGCGCATCATAAAGAGGAAGGTGCGACAAAGAAGGCCCAAGACGATTGAACAGTTAGAGGCCTGTATTAGACATGAATGGGAGAGCATTCCTATTTCTAAACTTGAGAAACTGGTCTCCTCTGTCCCCAGACGTCTGTTGAGTGTTGTAAGAAGAAGGGGGGATGCCACACAGTGGTAAAAATGGACTTGTCCCAACTTTTTTGGGATTTGTTGACGCCATGAAATTTTGAAACAACATATTTTTCCCTTAAAATGATACATTCTCTCAGTTTAAAGACCGTGTAAAGTGAATTTCAATATTTTCTTCAATAAACATTATAAATGTCATAATTGTAATCTTGTAAATGAGTAAAAAGTCTCAAAATTGTAGCTCAATTAATTTTGGAGTTATAGATCAAACTGTGTATAAAGATATGTCTGTTTCAGGATTTTTTAGGCGTGTTTTAAATGTGACCGCGTTTCGTCACGCGGTCTTCTTAAGTATAGCCCCACCCCCTGCAGCTCCAGCCGTATAAATTAGTTCTTCGCCTCGGTGGAGCCGTTCACTCGCGAATCGCAGATAGCATCAGATAGCAATAGCTATAGCTCCTTTTTTGCTAAGAAAATGCGACAGGTCCATTGCATACTTAGTTATCAACGTGATTACTCTATATTTTAATCACCAACACAGACCCCGCATGCGATGTGACCGGGTCGGACCGGGTGCAGCGAGTCCGCTCATCTTCTAAAATAGCGCTTATTATTAAACACATAACAGCGGAGTTATGAATTATAGTTGTGTCCTCAACTTTAAAAACAAAACCAGAGTTGTTTGTGCACTAAAAACAGCGTAACTCTTGGAAAAAGGAGCTGCTGTTACAGCCAGAACTCAGATAAAAACAGAGCAGGTTTACTGGATCTCTGCTGCACCTGTCTGCCTCTCCACACACAGCTCAGGCTGTGAAGAACGATGCCGACCGTCACAGTGGTCACTGTCTGACTCAGAGTCTGAGTCTGGCTCTGGAGGTTCAAATGAGTAGGGCTGGAGAACTCCAATTAGGCTGCCAGCCTTCGCGAACATCTTCAGGGTGCAGGACACGGGCGCAGTACTGCGCTGAAACCACGCCCACGCGCTGACACGCCCCCAGCGTTTCAGACCAGGGCACAATTATGTTTTTTCATTATTTTTGAGACTTAATTTTATAAGGTAAACAATGTTTTTAATCAGTCAGATTAATAACACATATTTATGCCGTGTGACAAACTCAAAACACACATTTAATTTTACTTTACATGGTCTTTAAACTTTTGATCTGTGATTTGTGTTATATTCTGAATAAAATATTAGATGTTGGCACCTCCACATCATTGCATTCAGTTTTTATTCACAATTTGGTTAGTGGCCCAACTTTTTTGGAATCCGGTTTGTATACACACACACACACACACACACACAAACAAACAAAAAAAAAGAAAAAATATATATACTGTATATATATACTGTATATATATATATATATATATATACTGTATATATATATATATATATATATATATATATATATATATATACATATATATATATATATATATATATATATATATATATATATATATATATATATATATATATATATATATATATATATATATATATATATATATATATATATATATATATATATATATATATATATATATATATATATATATATATATATATATATATATATATATATATATATATATATATATATATATATATATATATATATATATATATATATATATATATATATATATATATATATATATATATATATATATATATATATATATATATATATATATATATATATATATATATATATATATATATATATATATATATATATATATATATATGTTTTTGTTTATTTGTTTGTTTATTTTTTACCCAGAAAACAGTTGTGACTACAAATGTAGACCAAGACAACATGTGGAACTGACAACTGAACAATGAAAACAGGGGCTGTGAATACACAGAGACATGATGAGACACAAGACAAAGGTGTGCTAATCAAAAATGCAGGAGTCAGCAGGTGTGACAAAGAGACAAGGAGGCTAGAATAGCAACAAAAAAAATCTAATATTCTATAATTAAACAGGAAACATGAACACCAAATTCAAAACCAAGTTAGAATCTGAGTTTGAATGATGGACACATTGTGACAAAAAGAAGAACAAAAAATAAATGTAGTGATTCTGGGAAGTTCCCTGAATAAAACTTAATCTTAACCCACCTTCCATACCATGACTACTCTACGACATATGAGTATTGAAGACACCTGCTTGTTTTAGCTCAAGATTCCTAACAGTAAAGAAAGAATAACATCATTACTGCTGAAATTACAATTGCCCCACAGGTTCCAGCAGAAGCATGATTAAGAACTGGTTTGAGGGCTGGAATAATTAATGTTTTGATTAAATGACAAAAAGATGGCTTGGCATGATGTTTGATTGTACCTTGGGCTGCGTACAAATGTCGCCATGTCAATCAATGATTATTATCACTGAAAGAAAATCTGTTTAAAGTTAATTAGATTATTCACTAAAATAAGGTATGGCTTTATGATAAAGTGCTGAATTCATTCTACTTTTTCACATAAATTGTATTACTGTAACGCTGCATTTCAAATAAATTTTAACCCATAATTTCCAGAAACATATGCTAGTGTAGCAATAAGAAGGGGCGCGAGATAGAGGAAGAAGGGTGACACTTTCTCCATCCCCTTCACTACATTTGTTTAATTTATTTAGCTCGCGTTAAAGTGAGGCACCAGCTGGTCAGTTTAATGACCAACAATAACTTATTCACCCTTTAATAATCAGAATCAGTCCCTGGAGTGGAATACGTTAATTACAGGGAGTTTTATATCATAACACATGAATATTCATCTGAATGAAGAGACCGAAGTTGTCTCTGAAGTTTTATTACAAAAGTTATCTATCTAAAAATCAACAACAATAATAAAAAACAATAACAGTGAATCCGTCAAGGCTTAATTCTCTTATGGACAAAATTCCCTCTTTGAGCTGGAATTGTTTCCGTTTTATACGCGCATTAATTTAGACAAAGTTTGGCTATTTTAACAAATAGTTTACTTTGGATTTTTGGTGGAAAGAAGTTGTTTAAACTGATCAGATAAAGTCATTTATCATCACAGCAAGCCAGGCAATGCTTTACCAAGTTGCGTCAGCTTAAAATAGCATAACCAGACCAATGCATCATGTCACTAGGTTCTGCTCCTTACCGGGTCAGCGTTGAAGGCACCAGGTCACTCGTCTTTCTGGGGTTCTCTGGTGGATCAGACCAGAGACACCATGAGGAGGACTCGCCGGGAACTGCCCAAGGTGAAATATAAGTGTTGGTATTAAAATATGTTTCCTGACTAACTTTATCAATTTTTATATTATGTGTTCATTAAACTGGCCTTGAAAGGGGGGGGGGGGGGTTGTGCAATTTTGCTTCAAAGGCCCGGAATTTCTTTGAAGGACAAGGGCCCATCCTTCTCGGAAAAGCCATACGGTCTTTGATGAATGGTTGCATATCACCCTTCTCACTTCAAGCCTGCAGTTTCTAAAGGGAGTGAGGCACACAATGTGTTTCCATGCATCTCACAGCCAAGTAGAATTGTTGATGTAAGATAGGGATGAGTTGTAGTTTCAGTTGAGGGCAAACTGACCCAGGTGCCTAGCACCACTTTGCTTTGAAAAACAGAGTGAGTAAATACATCACACACACGCACGCACACACGCACGCACACACGCACGCACGCACACACACATACACCCCACAAGGTATACAACTGTTACAGCGCACTTAGAGTTTTTGAAGTCTGTCGGCGAGTCTTTGGCCCAGACGTCCGGTTGAGCATTGATGACCATATCTCCCGCCGAACTGTGTGTGACTTCCTAGTTCAGTGTCAAGGTGAGAGATTGTAATTTGTTACACGTCAATGCCTAAGTGTGTGTATTTAAGTTTTATTGTGGTGAGATTAAACAGACACTTTGATATTAGCAGGAAAACTGTTTGTGTGTGACTTGTATGTTTATTGTACATCTGAGGTGACTTGTACAACTGTATGTGTTTTTACTTTTTTACTTTTTCTGTCACAGACTTCTTTAATAAATGACAGATCATTATTTTTAATAAAGTCTGTGTGTGTGTTTTTCTAAACAATTGTGTGCCTATCCTTCACGAACTTGACAAATGATTTAAAATATAATAAAACATTAAACATTTGGCTTGATTTGAAATATCATAAAACACAAGGTATCTGACCATCACTGTGACCGCTCCAGGGGTCTGAGGGCCACCGTTGATGAGAAGGTGCACCATCCATCGGTACCTTCTGCACGTTTGGACTTCAAGCCAAGAACGTGAGTCTTGCATTGGAAAAAGGCTTCATCTTCTGCAGTTATTTACTTCTAACAATTGTAACTGAGCGACATTTTTATCTGCTCAAGAGTTGAACGAGTGGACCTTGTACGACCTCTCGGATGTGGTCCACAGACGAACCGTCTTCCGGTTCGGGGCCAGAGACGATCTGCTCAGTTTGGGGGTCCAAGGCAAACTGCTTTTCACACAAAGGATCTTTGTGCAATACAACAGCTCTGAGGATATTGTTTTGACTAACTAGGGAACACTGTGACTCCCCTCTGAAGAAAACAGCTTCAGCTCAAAGACTGCTCACGACAGATGTCTCTGAAGGATTAATCACTTTCTGTAAAACAGAACAGAGAAATATGTTATCCACATTGTAATTTTTTACATGATTTCATTATAATGATTGAGAACAACAATCAAAATGATTCATGTTCACACTTGTTAATCAAATAAACAAACTTCATTAATGATGTGTTTTTCTTTCTTAGAAACAGAGGAAGGATAAGGTAAACATTAGTCAGACTGTAGCTGACTCTGTGTCCCTGACGAGAAATGAGTAGAAAAACATCAGACATTATTGAAGTCAGAGGTAACTTTAAAGCACACGGTTCATGGTGAGTCTGAAAGATGAATAAGGGTTTAGGGTCATAATTAGAGCAGTGCAGCTTCATGCTACACTAAGCACATTGTAGGAGCTATTTCTCCATTTCTGGTTAAATTTTAGAATTTAAATTGTTTAGTTTATCCTTATGTTTTTGTTGTTTGATTTATTATTATTATTGTTTAATTCATTATTTAGAATAAGTTATTTGATTAGGAATTCACTTAATTAGTTAATTAGTTTCAGTTGGGATGCGGGTGTTTCACAGTATAAATAGGTGGGTCTTAGGCAGCTTATGATGCACGTGGATGGTCATAAGGTTTTTTACCAGTCACAGTCACTTCAGTCAATCAGTCTATCAGCCAGATAACAGGTGCAGGAATCAGAACAGGAGAATTAGAATCCAGTAGAGCCTGTAACTTTTTGCCTTAACGATGGAATAAAACAACAAAAATCAACATTCCTCTTTCCTTTTTTTTGGAATTTTGATTCCTTTTTTGGGCTGCGTAAACCAGAATCCACGGTGCACCAAGCCAGAAGACAAATGGTCACTACACACATTATTTAACCACACTGGGCCTAGTTTACTGCAAAGTTGTTGTTCTGATGGTTTAGATATAAATTGGTTGTAATGCTAAATATTTTAAAACTTTGCAAAGCTTCATACAAAGTAATTTATCATATATGATTCCATGAAGGAATTTTTCTCCATATGGGTTTCATGGATGTGGCTTATTACCTTAAAAATAAATGTCCAAATGAACAGTAAATTTATAGATAAGATGTGAGCATCATCTATAATAAAGATATTTTGAGTTTAGGCAGTGCAGTGCATATTGCAACTTTCTCCACTTAAAAGTATAATGTTTTTCTTCCGTTTACGTATGAACTTAGATCTTATGATATGATCGTCTCACTTAAGCTCCTACTTCTACTTAGATTTTTTGTTAAACTTCCACTTTCATTCACTGCAACTGGACAACTATTCAGTTTGTTTAAAATTTTAAAGCTGATTATGTATGTTAATCTGAAATGCAAACAATTATGTCTGCTACACCTGCAGCATAGGATTTTGTGGAATCACAAACAAGGCGAACAATGAACCCAAACAGAGCATTTAAACAGTGAAAAATCACAGGTGGCTCCATCAGACGCAATCGTAAAACAACTGCTGGAAGTCGATTTCTCTACGTGACTGCATAAACTGAGTTATTGTGGATGAAGAGCCTCAGTCAGACAGGCAACTAACCTATTGTCATTTTGAAAAAGAGCCAGAGTTTTATTTGTAGAGACAGGAGACCCTTGTCGAAGGTCAACCGTCAATGCAAAATCACAAAGCAAGTTTTGATGATGGAGTGGGTAGACATAAACCAAACCTCTAAAGGCACCTAAATCAAACAATTAGATGAAAAATATGCTGATTTAATTCATATGCCTTATCTGCCCAGCGCTGCATTCAAATAAACCTGTATACAAGAGTTGCAACTTAAACCCAGAAAATCTGAAGAGAGCAAAATAAAAAAAAATGTTTTCCATAGATGCTTCCCATTAAACAGTGTTGGTCTGGAATATTTACACCAAGAAAATGTGAAAACTTCCAAAGGAGGGGCATGCCAAACACGAGGAACGAGGGAGGAAAGAGGTTATTAGAGCTGCCAACTGTACTAAATAAAGAGATTTATTCCTTAAGTAAATGGAATATCTTGGTCTTTTCGTCATAAATTTATAAGTGTCCTAGAGACCCACTTTTACTCTGAGGTTCGGAAGTTGTCTCTAACAACAGATGAGGCAAGAAGAATTTAACAATAATTTAATGTATAATGTAATGTAAAACAATTGCGAAGGTCTAGAAACAACCTAGATTTAGAACACAAACATAAGTACCTTTGAGACACAGTTATAAGAAGAAAAACAAAAGAATAATTATCACAGGAATGTAAAAGAGCAGTAATGAAAGCACAGTAGTTCCTTGCTACTTCTCGATTCGTTTATCGCAGATTTTCAAAGTAAGACTGGACTTGACATGACTGACTGATTGATGGATGAGCCACGGGTTGTTTATTTAAAATAAATTATTTTAAATGATTGTGCACCATGTGTGCAGCCCACAAGTGGAAGAGAAAGCTCCCTCCTGCAGCTGATCAGTTGATCTCCTCCTCTGCCATGCACACATTTTTCCTGCTGCATTATTTGTGAAGGGTTAACCCTTTGCTGTCCAGATGCACCTATCGACTTTTGTCTTCCACCTTAAAATTCAAAGTATGTCACATCGTATAAATCATCATAATCACAAAATATAAAAGTGTTAAAAGTTATTTTTAATTATTTTAGAACTTCTATGTTCATTTGTTGAAGTGCAATTGATCAAAAAGTAAATTTCTGCTCAGTGCTGTGAAGCTGTGTGACATGATGTCCTGCTGCACTTCGCATCTCTACAATTTAAATTTAAATACTGTAATATTTTAAATAAACAATTCATGCTGTATGGATTGTTTATTTAAAATGTTACAGTATTTAAACTTAAATTGTTTATTTAAGAAGGGAGATTGGCACATGTCATGACAAAGTTTACTGAACTTGAACTTGGACTTCTGTATCCCCACTTTGCGGGTTTTCACTTATCGCGGGTGTGCGTGGTCCCTAGTGCCCGCGATAAACAAGGGACTACTGTATACAGTATAATTTGCACAGAAGACAAAAAAGAAAAGATGGCTTTAAATCAGCTAGAATTTACAGAAGGTTTAAACAAAATGAAGCAAAAATGTTTGTGTGTGAAACCGCGCAGATTTGATGTTGAAAAAATTAGTAAATGTACAAAAACTCTTTCTAAATTAGAAAGGCAGCAGCCAGTGCCCTCCTAATGCTGTTATTTAGAGACAAGGTCTGAGCAGCGCAATTGATTTGGAATGGGTTTTATTGACACCATAGTAGAATCCACCGAGCTGTAAGGAAGCATAGTTTTCACATTTTTCTGGCTCTGAGCTATCTTTAGAAAATAAAATAAAAAAAGATAATAAAGGCAATAAAAAAAACAGGGTAGAGGAACTTGAATATCATGATTCCGCTAAGCTAAAGTGGGGTAAGGTGGAAAGGGAGTGGGGGGTTGAGAGAGTAAACAGATGGGAATGCAGTGGTGATGATAATGATGAAAGCTGTGTGATGAGCATGCAGGCTGGTGGCAGGGAGAGTGGTAGAGTAAGGATGCGGGGGACTGGGGGAGGACGGGGGTTGTAATGATGATAGCATGCGACAATGTGATGGCATTAAATAAGAAACGATTTGCAGGATGAGGGTGAAAGAAGGAGTGAGGACCTCTTTCTATAATAGCCAAGATTTAGACTTTTTTTTATCTGGAGGGGAGAAGAAGAAGAACTGAAGAGTAGAGGACAGAAGAAAGAGGGAAAGAAAAGTAAAGGGTAGACAAAATGTGTGAACACACAAAACGTGCTGTTGACTGAGAGATTTTCCCGTTAATTGCATATGCCCTGTGATTGCAGTGTGAAATGTTGTACTGAATGTGAACAACCTTAAGTCTTCTCTGTCAGATCCACAGAAGCTGAGTGCAGGCCTATGGGACTTAGTACAAACATGATGGAAGAAATAGCTGCACCTAGCATGGCAGCACAATAAATAACATGAAAGACTAAAAATGGGTGGTGCAAGAAAAGAACTATCATTTTGATACGTTTAAAATGTCTGTGATTTGTAGTTGTAAATCTGCTTGATGTGAAAAGAACAGTCAATACCTGGTTAATTACTGTACCTTGATGTGATAGTTAAATCTTTTGAAGCAGAAGTTTGTGGAAAACTTATAAACAAGTAAAAGCCAACCAGTTGTAATTTAAACAGTTTTAGATTCAGACC
>JBBPBX010006643.1:41848-67839 GCA_038048925.1 Garcialebias charrua
ATTTTATATAAATACATAAATAAACATTTGTGTAACCATGCAACTGAAATAACCATATGTTGTTTATGAATACAAAACAATGTAACGACCCTGTGTTTGGTCCTGCTTTGGGGTCCTAAGTGTTTCTGTGTACTGTTTTTGTAGAGTTGTACTGTGTTTGGTTGAGTTGTTGTGATTCTGTTGACCCCCGCCCTCATGTGTTGGACTGGTCGTGTGGGTAGGGGAGGGGTAGGAGCAGAGAATGGAGCGACCGGGAAAGGAGGAGACGAAGAAGAGCGGTCAGCTTACGGGAGTTAGCAGTCAGTTAGTTTCAGTTAGCAGTGAGTTTGTTCATGTGTGTACCGCGTTCTATTGTCGTAATTAGCTCCGCCCTTTAGCTCGATCCGCTTATTGGATATCTCTCCCCACGCGTCAGCGCCCCACTGAAAACCTTTTAGTCCACGCCCACCTACCGGATGGGCCCACCCCTCGGGTCGATTTTACCCATCGACCCTGGTGATTTTGCCTCTTTCATCGTTCAGCCTTCACTAGAGAACCTTCGTCGGTTCTAAAGATTTCATCACGAACTTCAATCAAAATGGCAAGAACATGTCCTAGATGCAAAGCGGGCATGATTTACAGCTTCGACAAGCACGAAGTCTGCGAGAGTTTCCTGGGAGCCGAGCACGTGGTCCCGGACAATGAGTGCCCCCACTGCGCCAAGCTGCCGATAAGCGAGCGGGAGCGGTGCGCAGAGGTGTTCAGTCCCATCGGAGACGACAAGTGGACTCTCCGCGACCGGACGCCGCTGGACAGACCTACCGACCTCGAGCCGAGGTCGAGACAAGCGGTCGAGACGGACCGCGGGGAAGTGAGTGGCGTACAAAGCGCCACTCCCTCCCTCCTGGAGAGCCAGGCTTCGGACGAGGACTGTATGAGCGAATGCTCCGAGGTCCCCTCCCAGCCTCGACCGGCGGACACCCCTCTCCCAACGACGGGTTCCCTGATGCAGGACCTGCCCTCCATCATCCTCGGGGCGGCCGCACTGAAGGGCCTGTCAGTGCCAACCCCTTCTCCGCCTAGGCCGAATGACCTAGCGGGCTTGAGGTACGGCACCACATCGCAGTGACGTCCAGACCCAGTCTGGCCTCGCTTCCCGGCCGTGACGGCACTCTGGAACGAGGCTGCTACAGCGCCCACAAAAATCAAGGCCCCAGCAGCCTCCTTCGTGGGAATCACGAGAATGGAGGGCTTCACGGAGAAGACCTTCCCATCGGTGCCCCCACTGGAGCAGAGCCTCTCAGAAGTTTTCAGGGCAAAAACCGTCAGGTCGGACCACAGGTCGATTCCTAGCGGGTGCCACGACCAGACGGTGCTACAGCTAACCGGCCGCATGCACCAGCTAGCGGCCCAAGCCGGAGCAGCTAGCAACAACACGGCGTTGCTAGCTTATCAAATCTCCAAGCTGGCGGAGGACCCGAACCTGCCAGAGGAGACGGCAAGCATGATGGGGAAGGCGGCGGACAGTATCATCTTAAACCTCAGCGCCGCATCCACAGTTTGATGGTCGCGCGCGGCGGTCTTGCTCCAGATGGTGCACCGCACAACGTGGCTAAAGCACGAGCCATCAATGCCTGATCGGCTACAAAAAGAGCTTTTAGAGGGACAGGTGTCGGCGGAGGAACTTTTTGGTTCCAACCTGAAGGAACTGGTGGAGAAATTCAAGAAGAAGGATGAAGTCGCCGAGACGGTGCGCAGCTTCATGTCCTCCCGTCCGTCAGCCCGACACTTGGACGGTTGGAGGGACCGCCGGGACCAGAGACAGCAACTCGTTGCGGTGAGCGTGTGTGTGAGAAAAATAAAAGAGCAAAATGTTTCAAAATATGTTTTCTCTCATGTTTCGGGCTTGTCTGTGGGGCCGAATAACCCCACAGCCGCACGTACACACATGCTTCCCATCACAGACAGACTAGCCTACGGCAGTCAGGTGTCCACGGGTAAAAACAGCTCAAACAAGGTAACAATAAATAAATGTTTCATGTTTGGTGAACCTGTTAATGTGCAGTCAGAGCCGGGTAAAACCCCCCGCCTGCTGCCTCTCATAAAATCAAACGTCGCTGGCCCAGCTTCAACACTGCCCAGCAGAAAACACGAAAAGGTAATTAAACATCCAGACGCCATTTTTATTAAACCTTGTGCTGCGCAGATGAAGCCGTGTAAAAACCATAGCTCGCTGCTTCACATTGAGTCACGTGACGGTAGTTCAGCTCACGCGTAGGCCAGCAGAGCTCTGTTACTGTCTCATCACGTGTTTAACTGGCGTTCCACGCACATGAGTGACGCCACCTCTCTGTAGCTCGACATCAGCTCCAAACGAGGTAAAAAGAGATAAAACACTCAGATTGAACGAGCACCGCCGCCTAAAAGACGAGCAGTGCCCAGCGGGAGCAACACACCACCAGAGCGCGTGCTCGCCGCAACAACAAACGTGACGACGTCAGACGCAGGGACGAAACACGTCACTGACGTAGTAAACCAGCCCTTTTTGGGCGGGGCCCCCGTGGGTTACCATGGTAACGGAGGGAGGTCCCACCGACTGGCTGACGCTTATGACGCGCACGAGACAGCAAGACCTCACACTCCCACTGAGCAGGAGGTACGAGCAGTGGCAGAAAAAATGCAGCTTAGACAAATGGCTGTGCAAACTCATAAGGAAGGGTTATGCGCTCCAGTTTGCTGCAAAACCACCACCGTTCAGGGGGATCCTGGAAACAGTGTTGTCAGACCCAAATCAAAACTCCTCCATGCTGTCAGAAATTCAGGAAATGCTGACAAAGGGAGTGATCTCCAAGGTAGCAGAGGGAGAACAGAACAAAGGGGTTTATTCTCGTTATTTTCTCGTCCCCAAGAAAAAAGGGGGCTCGAGAGACCAGTTTTGGATTTGTCGGTTTTCAACAAATCCATTATGGAGAGAGGGTTTTACATGTTCACAATAAAACAGCTGCTGAGGAATGTCCACTAGGGGGACTGGTTCACATCCTTGGATCTGAAGGATGCTTACTGGCACGTCAGCATCATCCCATAGCACAAGAAATACCTGAGGTTTTCCTTCCAGGGGAACCAGTTCGAGTTCAACAGACTGGTCTTCGGCTACTCGCTTGCGCCCAGAACTTTTTCAAAGTGTATGGAAGCGGCGGTACGCCCACTTCGCTCAGCAGGGATGCAAATTCTTTTTTACTTAGGCGATCTGCTCATTTTAAGCAGGTCGAGAGAGGAGGCAGCAGCCCAGACCAGAGTGTTAGCAGAGCACCTGCTGGATCTGGGGTTCGCTGTAAACTGGATGAAAAGCTCAGTAATCCCAGCACAATCCATTGTTTACCTCGGGGTAGAACTGGATTCACGCTCGATGAGAACGTGTCTGTCAGAGCAGAGAGCAGCCGATCTGACACCACAGCTGAAGCGCATCCAGCCGGGGAAGGTGGTGACGGTAGCAACAATTATGCGGCTATTAGGCCTGATGGCAGCCGCCCATGTTGTGATAAATTTGGGTTTATTACACATGAGATCAATCCAATGTTGGTTTGCCAGCCTGCACGTGGACCCGGTGCGCCAGAAGCGCAGGATGGTGCTGGTTCCCCCATCCGTGAAAGCAGACATACGTCACTGGGGATACACCCGCATCCTGAAGGAGGGTGTCTCCATGACCACACCTATGTCTCACATCCCAGTGTTCACAGATGCTTCTCTAATGGGATGGGGAGGAACGTGTCTGTCCTAATCTGTGGGAGGAAGGTGGCCAACCCACCTCCACCTCCACATAAACGTTCTGGAGCTAATGACAGTCCAGAAAGTGTTACAACACTTTTCTCCTCTGGTTCAACAGCAGCATGTACTGGTGCACACCGACAACCAGGTGGCAGCATCGTACATCAATCGTCAGGGGGGGATCTCGCTCAGCTCAGTTATTGCACGTTCTTTTTTTTTTCCATTTATAGATGGCCTCCCTTCTCACCTTACAGCCATCCTCTCACACTGATATTTTTTATATAATAGAGAGAAAGGAAAGATAGAAAGTAAGACAACAAAACAACAATTATCCACAAAAAGAGCACAAGGCACACACACCCAACCTCCGTCCGCAATCCTGCATAGCACATAACAGAACACAGCAATGAAACATACATGCATAAAGACTAATAATATTCATGACCTTGCAGTAGATTTCCATAAATAAACATACCCATATCTATAAATATATATATAGTATACATACATATGCATTCATATCACATATCCATCTACATATCAGCATATGATAGCTACATATACAGCCCTGCATCCATTTGTGTGTGGTTGTGAGCATGCATAAGTGAATAAGGTTCCTCCAATAGAACATTTAGTAGTGACCGTGAAGCATCAGAGATCCGTCCCCCCAAGGCCCGAGGCAGACGAAGGGGCGATCAAAGCCCAAGACCCCAAGAAGGACTCCGAGCCCAGAGTCCCCAGGGCCACCCAAACAAGACAAGCCACTCGCCCACTCCCCAGATCCAACCAAGGGGGAGAGCCGGAGGAGCTCCACCATTGACCACACACAATGACCCCCGGGAGGCCAACAGCGACAAGCCCACAGGCCCCCGCCGGAGCCCGCTGCAAGAGCCCGTTGCACTGACGTAGCCCCAGGCCCGGACACCGAGGTCCAAGCACCGGGGGCGCCCATCCCTCAGGCCCGGTCCCGATAGGACCAGAGGACCCGAGCCCCACCAGGTAGCCACCAGGCCGAGCCAACACACGCCCAAGCGCCCACGTTCTTACTCTTCGGTTATTGCACGTTACCAGGCAACTGCTGCTTTGGGCTCACCAGAACCTGCTCTCATTGAAAGCAGTGTACATCCCTGGGGTGTTGAACGTGGGAGCAGACATCATGTCGAGAGGGGGGCCACGTCACTGGGACTGGTCCCTCCACTTAGACATAATAAATCAGATCTGGGCCAGGTTCGGTCGTGCAGAAATAGATTTTTTTGCAGCCCGGAACAACACTCAGTGTCTACTCTGGTGCTCACTGAACCCCAAGGATAATCCTCCTCTGGAGGTGGACGCTTTTGCGCACAGATGGTGGTCAGAAAAGAAGTTATATGCTTTTCCACCAGTACCACTCGTACCAAGGGTGCTGGAGCGAGTCCGGGAAGAGAAACTATCACTCATCCTCGTGGCTCCAGAGCGTAAATATGTGCGCAAATATACTGGACATCATTAACCTCACGCAGACTCTTCCACTGGTACATTTTCATCTTTAAATCACTTCTCGGTCTGCTGCCCTCATACATCTCCTCCTACATGTCTTTACGTGAGTGCAGCTACAGTGTGCGCTCTCAGGACATCATCACCTGCAGTGTTCCGTCAGTGAGGACTGAACTTGGAAAAAGGGCCTTCTCCTACTCTGCTCCTGCTTCCTGGAATATCTTACAAAAAGATTTGAAGCTCTCGGCCCTGACCTCCCTAAATGGTTTTAAAAATCTTTTGGAAACCTGGCAAAAACCATTGCAGATATGTTCCTGTTTTTGATTTTGTACATCTACCTTGTGGTGTTTTGCTAGTTTTGATACTTTGCATTTCACTTTCTATTTCTCTCCTACGTTTTTTTTTTTTTTTCTGTTGTTTGTTGTTTAAGGAAATTCTACCATTGCTGTTCATCATTCTTTAGTTTGTAGCAGGTCGCTTTTGTAAATGAGCCCTCGAGGCTCAATGAGATTTACCTGACTAAATAAAGGTTGAATGAAAAATATGCTCCTTGGTTCCCAGACCTACAGCAGCTGGTAGTGGACAGTCCCCTGCAGCTTCCATGGAGAGAAGATACACTCCTCCAAGCGGGAGGGGCAATCAGGCACTTCCCAGAGATAGGCCAACGCCTTTGGACCTGGAAGCTGAGCGGCGCCGCCTAACAAATTTAGGCCTCACCTCAGCCATAGTCCAGACAATTCAGGACGCTCGAGCTTCATCCACAACAACGCTTTATGCATCTAAGTGGACAGCTTTTCAGCAGTGATGCAGGGAAAAAGACATTGAAGCCATAGCATGTGACATCGGCTGTGTGTTGTCATTTTTACAACTGCTGTTAGAGAGAGAACTAGCCTTCAGCACCATAAAAGTATATGTTGCTGCTAGTTCATCGTGTCACAAGAGGTTTGGTGACAGGACGTTGTTCAATCATCTTCTGATGAAACGTTTCCTGAAGGGCATTTGACGCCATAGACCCATGAAGCGTGACCTCACTCCCAAGTGGGATCTGACATTAGTTCTAGGCGCTTTAACCAAAGCTCCCTTCAAACCTTTAGAGGAAGTGTCAATGAAGTTTTTGTCCATTAAAACTGCTCTCCTATTAGCACTCACGTCTGCAAAAAGGGTGAGTGACCTTTGTGCACTTTCTGTGGCTCCCTCTTGTTTATAAATTAAACCTGATGGTAGCTCAGCAACTTTGAGGCCTAACCCGGCTTTCATACCAAAGTCTATCACCAGCAGTTTTAGATCACGGACAATACCATACCATACCATTTTATTTATAAAGCACTTTAAACAGGAACAAGTCCACACAAAAGTGCTGGACAAACAAACACGCAACAGGCAACACAGACAATGAAGTACAACACGAAAAACATAAAAACATTGCAGATCATAAATCAAACGATCCAATACAAATCAGCTGGCATTGAAAGCAATGGAGTAGTAGTGAGTTTTTAACCGGGATTTGAAAACCGAGAGGGAGGGGGCCTGTTTGATGAGCAGCGGTAACTCGTTCCAGAGTCTTGGGCCTGCTACAGAGAACGCCCTGTCACCCCTGCGCTTAAGGCGAGTTTCTGGAACTATTAAGAGTACCTGATCCTCTGACCTCAAAGCACGTGGAGGGACATATGGGTGTATCAGATCCGAGAGATAGGCGGGGGCGAGACTGTTCAGCGATTTGTAGACATACATGAGAATTTTGAATTGGATTCGAAGATGAACCGGTAGCCAGTGAAGGGAGGCCAAGACTGGTGTAATGTGCTCTCTTTTGCGTGTGCTGGTAGAATAACACTGAGTGGGTTCCATCTCCCTCCTCATGCATCAGAGGAGGAAGCTAGGTCGCATTTATTGTGCCCAGTCAGAGCGCTCAGAGGTTATGTGGCACGCACAGTAGGTGTGCGTCTCTCTCAAAAGCTGTTTGTCCATTATAGGGACAATTCAGCTGGTCGTGTTCTGTCCTCGCAACGCCTCTCTCACTGGCTGTGTGAAGCCATAACAGAGGCCTACAAAGCTGCTGGAGAAGAGTCTCCTACGACTCTGCGGGCACATTCCACGCGAGTGATGGCTTCCTCCACAGCTCTGCATGGTGGGATGTCGGTCAGCGACATCTGTTTAGCGGTGGCGTGGAGCTTGCCCTGTTCTTTCATCCATTTCTATTTAGAGTCAGAGAGTCAGAGATTTACGAGATGTTTCTACTTTTTCTATGACTCATTCAGTACTGGGAGTCCTGGATAAGTAGTCGGAGAATACCTCCGAATGTGTTTGGTTATCCCACACCTGCTTAATGGAAGTCAGGAACTGGAAAATATTCACCATCAGTATCAGAGATTGTTTACTGTGGTTTTTTGAATGTTGTTCTATCTGTTCTCTGTACATAGTTCATGTAACAGTACAGTTTTTACCCTATTGAAGTGTGGCAGCCAGAGAGTGTTCCTCTCTCTGACAGTGTTGCAAGCACAAAACAAAAAACAAAAACAAAAAAACACACAATATCAATGTTGATGCATGCTGCACAGCAGCAGGGCATGCCTGGAGGCTGCATCAAAGGCCTGCAGGCCCTTCCTCCAGCCCACCAGCTGCCCTTCCTCAATGCTCCCAGATACAGGGTATGTTATGCATGAAGAAGGATGTACTTAATTGTGATTGGGTGAGCAGATGCTCCACAATGGTTAGGATCCAGTGTGGCATGGACTATTTCCTGCTACGCCCTTTATTCCAATAAGCGGAGCTAAAGGGCGGAGCTAATTACGACAATAGAATGTTGGTTACGTATTGTAACCCCAGATTCTATGAATAATTAGCGGAGCCCTTTAGCTATTGGGCCACCCTGTATCCCAAATGGCTGAATGATTAGCTATTTTGGAAGCAAAATCACTAGGGTCGATGGGTAAAATCGACCCGAGGGGTAGGCCCATCCGGTAGGTGGGCGTGGACTAGAAGGTTTTCAGTGGGGCGCTGATGCGCGGGGAGAGATATCCAATAAGCGGAGCTAAAGGGCTCCGCTAATTACTCATAGAATCTGGGGTTACAATACGTAACCAACATTTTCTTTGGAGGTGTGAGCTGTAGCCTCAGTGATAACAGCTCTTCCCCCTTTCTAAATAAACCCCATTTGGCTGGACTCCGTCTGCAGTGTTGGCGTCATTACAATAAGTTAAACAGTGGCATGTAGTCACCAGAAAATGCTGAGAAATTGTGCATGAATCTTAGAAGCTAGTATTAATCATTGTGTTTGAAAAACATTAACACCAGAAACTTGAACTTCTCCCGAAGAGAGGTGAAAATGTTTTAAAAAATGATTAAACTTTTTTTTTAACATTTCCACTCTTTTGTTGAACTAACCTGACATGCAAAAAAAAAATAACTGTGGAAAATCCATCTTAAAAATCATTGAACTCAATCAGATTGTCTGCCTCTCTGTAGTACAAATGCATTGAACAGGTTCATCTTTTCGGACTCTTGAGTAAGGAATCCCTCTGGCTGTACGGGCCTATTTAAATCTAATACAGCTGCAGTCTGTATTATTGAAATAAATAGTCTGTCCTTCCATTCTGTCTTGCATTTCCTAGTTAGATCCTTCTCAAAGGATCTTCTCAAAGTTTAATTGTCTACAGCACCCTCTGCTGGTTGTCTTGAGTCAATACATTGCATAGGTTCAACTTATTTGCGCAGTGTTGTAATCAGTCTTGGGGGGCGGGGATACCTAAATGGGCGGGCCCAGCCTGGCCGGCCAACCCTCTGGCGCCGGTTCAGATTAGATTAGATTGGAGAAAATGGTTTTAATTTCTGCCCTGTGATGGACTTGCGACCTGTCCAGGGTGTACCCCGCCCCTCGCACAGTGATTGCTGGACATGGGCACCGGCGACCCCCGTGACCCAAAATGGAAGAAGCGGGTAAAATATAATGGATGGATGAATTTAATGTCCGACCCGTTTCATTAGCTCATATGTAATCCTTATGTGGCCATTATCGAATTTGAAAGCTGCCATTTTAAAACAGCTCCAATGTAAATAAATAAATAAACAAATAAATAAAATCATAGTGGTTCATGCAACTTCTAGTTGAAGTTAATATTTCATTTTTAATGTTTCAGTTAGAATAAAGATGAAACATGCTGCTGTTTAAAACACCTTATTTCTATTGTTTAGCATATATCTTAGATCCTTGTATACTGTTTCTTTTTTAGATTTGATGTTTTTGCTACTTTTAGGTGTAAGTGGGACCTTGAGTATACAATTTCCTTCCACCACATGTACCACATGTGATGCAAATGACAATAAAGTGCAATGAACGTTGAACATGATTACTGTGTGCTTTGCTCAGGTTTGAAAAGACACTGGCACAAGAGGCAAAATCAGAAAAGTCCTCATTGTTAACGTGTTGAGAAAAGAGATTGAGTGTCATCTATTACTGTGTCATTTTAAAGCCATGTGGTGGGGCTGCAGCAGCAACTGGTTCCATAGATAATGTCAATAATTCCTCTGGGTTGTATGTTTTAACTGGAAGAAATATCAGAATAACAGAAGAGGAAAAGGGCTTTTGTGTATTGCCATATGCTGGGCTTTTTCCTGCAAATTAAATGTCATCTACTGCTAAAACTTCTAAAAAAAAAACTATAAAAATATAATCACTATCTGAGATCATGCTGAATCTTACACTACATGCACTCCAACCATTCAATCAAATAAATTGTTTCTAAATATTAAAGGATGAAACATCTTTAGGAATCATCTGCAAAACAGGAGCCAATAGATCCTGTAGGTAATACCCACTGCAAGGTGTGGTGTGAGACATGACAGAAAACAAATCTTACCACAGAAACATAATTTTGTTTTGTTTTATTGCGGTGCAGAAACCATCTTTGAGCCTGGATCATGAGATGATGATTTTCATCAGATGATGAAAAAATGAACAAATAAACAAAGGTGTACACAGGTGTTTAGAAATAAATTCAGAGTATAATTAGCTAACCAATCATCTGCTTTGTGAAACACTCATTCATCTTTGAAGGCATCCATTTTGCCATAAACCCCTCTACATTGTGAACTGCAATTATTATAATTATGAATAAACGTTTCTCAATGCCTCAACCACTTTTACAATTCTCAGATCTATACCCCCATTGAATGTGAATACCGTATTTTCTGGAGAATAAGTCGCTCCAGAGTATAAGTCGCATCAGTCAAAAAAAGCATCATGAAGAGAAAAAAACATATACTGTATAAGTCGCTTTGGCATATAGGTCGCATTTATTATGCGTCATCCCTGACCCGTCATGTTTATTATGCATTTATTTAATTATCAAAACAGCTTAATTTTGCCTGGGCAGTGTGGCACCATTCATTCATTGCAGCCGGAGCTGCTAGCTCCAGCGTTCCTTCGCCTGAGTGAAGTGAGCACGCACAGAAGGACTGGGAGTTGCAGTTCTTCGAAATTTAAAGTGCCGATCAAAAAATGCATTAGGAAAATAGGGGGGGGGGGAACTATATAAATCACTTTGGCGTATAAGTCGTAAGACTGACAAATCTATGCAAAAAACTGTGACTTATATGCTGGAAAATGTGGTACTTTAAACCCCACACAAGGATTTAGTAATGTGTTAAAGGTCCACTGACATCATCTTACAAATGTACATGAAATGATAGAAGATATATATTTTATCATTCAACTATGTTCGTTTTTGCAAAAAAAATGATAAATTAATGAAAATTCCTTTCAAAGTGAGATTAAAATTAAAAACCGCTTTTCTCTCTGAAAAATCCGACTACAAGCGAATGCAACATTTGTGACATAGGGAGCAGGACCGTCAGACCATTAACGCATATTCATTCTCATCCAGATCGCCTTTTTTTTGTATAACTTGAAAAATGCTGGTTATGTTGCATTTGGGTGTTCTAATATCATCAGTGAACAAGTGAGCCTTTTCACTTTCCCAAAAGATGTAAGACCTTCGTCAAAAATGGAATAAATAAAGCTGCCTCCCCTCGGACTGAGCTCCCTGTTTCCTGAACAGGTAAGAGTCAAATACATACGGGTGCAGACCTAAATTAGAACCTGCTGTTTCTGCTCATCTAACTTCCTGCTTCCAAAACTAAAGACAAATAGCTCAAATCTTAACTTAGATTGATAATTTTGTTGTTTTATTTCTTGTTCGCCATGAATATTTATATGAGGCGTTCTAAAGACTTCTCCTCGCAACGTCACATATGTTGCATTCGCTTGTAGTCGGATTTTTCAGAGAGAAAAGTGGTTTTTAATTTTAATCTCACTTTGAAAGGAATTTTCGTTAATTTATCATTTTGTTTGCAAAAAGGAACATAGTTGAATGATAAAATATACAGTGGCCTATATATCTTCTATCATTTCATGCAAATGTGTAAGATGATGTCAGTGGACCTTTAATCAAGTAATGATCTTTATGCAGTGTATGTCTTTAAACAAACTTTTACCACTCACAAACAGAAGGATTGGGTTTTGAAAAATAAAGTGCAGCACAGATCAAACAATTTCTCCTCCAGGTGAAGGCAGGAAACGGAGTTCAGTCAGAGTGAAAAATGTTTTGACTTTGCTGTTTAAGTGTATGAAACCCAATCAAACAGTACGTGACCCGGCAGTAACAGTCAATTGAAAATATTTGACCCTTATTAAGTAGTATTTGAACAAAGTGTATCTGAGCGTGTTGCTCCGTCTGCCTGGTTTAGTCGATCAGCCTGATGATCTGTGCACCCCACCCCCTCTAACGTGCCTCCATGAACACAGATGCAAACACACAAAGTTTAGACAACCATGCACCTGCCCTTCATGCTTGCATACACACTTCATCGTATGACAGCCACGCTCACGTTTCCCGAGATCAATTCCAATTCCCCAGTTAGCGAACAGATCAACGGACACTTTTTCATCTTTTCAGGCCTGCCTCGCTCTTTTTCTACTCCTCGTCCTATTGATCTCTGTCACTCCTTTCTTTTCTTATTCTCTCTCTTTCTTTCTTTCTCTCTCTCTCTGTCCATTCGCGTTTCACCGTTTTCTAATATTCCTCTTTATTTTTCCTGTCTGTCCAGCTCAGCTTGTATTTCCATGTTTAGGTCTCTCAGTATTCCTCCTCTCTGTCTGTGTTCCTGTCTCCTGGTGAGCCTCACTTGTCACCCGTCTGTAAAAACCTCTGAACCTTGTTATACACACACAAACACGTGCACACATCTCATTAAAAGAAGTTAGTTTCCACTCCATGAACAGCTATCGACTCTCCAGAGAGGATACACAGTGTGTATTGAACAGGTGTGTTTGATCTGTTCACCAGTCCTGTGCACTCATATATAGGAATATTCTTCAGGAGAGAAAATAAATGTACTATATTCATCTAAAAAAAATAATGATAATAATAAAAAAATTGATTCCTTGAGTGGTGATATATTTATTTATTTATTTATTTATTTTTGTCACAATCTGTTGAAAATGTGATGTTTCTGCTGTGCCTGCATCTTGGAGCCAAGATGGTGTAGTGGCTAAGGCTTTTGACTTGGGACCCGAAGGACGCGGGTTCGCGCCCCGGCCACTACACACCTTGGGGTGTCTATGAGTGCACACCTAATTCTCCAGCTCCCCGAGCGCTGACTACGGCTGCTCGCTGCACCACCTGGTGGTGGTTGGGTTAAAGGCAGAAGACCAATTTCGTCTGTCAAGTATGGGAAACATACACAGATGACAAATGTGACAAATTATTATTATTATTATTATTATTATTATTATTATTAAATCCTTGAATTATCGCTGTTTACCTCCAGATGGTAGTATACGGGGATGTTTTTTTTGTTGTTATGCTTCAAGATGTGTTTTTGCTAATCTGTTGAAATTTACCTACAATGATTATCTGAGTACGTTACTAATTAAATGCTCAAAAGATAATTTATTACATAGAGTCAGAAATCAGATTACAGTATATTGGATTTTTAGGTTAATTTTATTTATAACATGCCAGGAAATGTAAACTATTCAATGGTCCTACTCTGGTGTAAAAGTCCATTTCCTTGTCAGAAATTTACCAATGAGAAAAAAACCATGTTGAATGTTTCCCCCATGCTTTTATGACTGATTATTATTGTGTGTATGAAGATATAAATCAGGGCCTGCACATGAAGAGGTCAACATGCACTTTGGAGCTCCATAAACAAAAAGGAAGACGCTAACACACTGCTTCAAAATGTAACTTTGCCAAGTAAGAAAGTTATTTTTGTTGTTGTAATACTTACTTTTCAAGAATATTAAGAACTAAACATTACAGAAATAATATTTATACTTTAGAAAGTCATAAAAACTATAAAATTTGAGCCTTCTGTGTGTTTTGTTATCATTTTTATTGTTTATTGTTGGAGTTTAAAGCTGTTTCATATTTCTTATTTATAAATTTCAGCCTTGTTCTAGAAACACAAGAGATTTTGATATGTAACAGATTTGCACACTAATAGTTACATATTGTTACATATAATTACACATATAATTACATTTTACACTAGAACTAAGCCCCTCCATTTGTAACTGTGTACTAGACTTCTTAACAAACAGACCACAGTCAGTGAAGATCCACAACTTCTCCTCCTCCACCATAACCCTCAGCACTGGCTCTCCTCAAGGATGTGTGTTGAGCCCTCTCCTGTTCATTCTGCTCACATACAGTATGCTTATGCAGCTTCCCATCCAGCCTGTCATATTGTAAAATTTGCAGATGATACAGCGGTGGTGGGATGCATCACAAACAATGAGTTCAGCTACAGGCAGGAGGTGGAACACCTGGAGAGCTGGTGCAAAGAAAATAACCTTCGTGTCAATGTGAGGAAGACAAAGGAGACGATTGTGGGCTTCAGAAGGAACAAACACACCTACACCCCCACACATAGGAGGATCTGCGGTGGAAGTGGTCTCCAACTAGAAGTACTTGGGTGTGCACCTGAATGACAACCTCAGCTGGAGCAACAACACCACCAGCCTGATCAAGAAAGTTCATCAGAGACTCTACTTCCTCAGGCGGCTGAGACGAGCTGGTCTGAGAAGCTCAGTCCTCACCTCCTTCTACAGGTGTGCAGTGGAGAGCATCCTGTGCTCCAGCATCAACGTGTGGCATGGAGGCTGCACAGCTGCAGAAAGAAAAGCTTTGCAGAGAGTGGTGAAGGCTGCACAGAAGTCTGTTGGAGTCAGTCTCCCCACCATCACAGACATTTACACATCCAGATGCAGGAAGAGAGCCACCTGCATCATGAAGGACCCCACTCACCCAGCAGCACATACACATTTTGCCCCAATCCCTTCAGGAAGAAGTTTAAGGAGCATTAAGTGTAGAACCACTAGACTGAGGAACAGCTTCTACCATGAGGCTGTTAGACTCATGAATATCTAACCAGAATAATCACTGTGAAAAATCACATCATGTTGCTGCTGATCTGTTTCATGTTGCTGTGTTCATTCATGCTCATCTGCTCACACAGACTTATGTTCGTGCTGCTGTTCGACATAATGTTTTTATGCTAGTGCCTAGTGTATTTTTAGTTGATGTTTTTCTTAGTTCATATCTTAGATGTTATTACTGTTTTTCTTTTACATTTTATTGTTGGATGTAACTGGGACCCTGTGTAAATAATTTCATTCCACCACATGTACCACATGTGATGCGAATGACAATAAAGAAACTCTGACTCTGATATTAAATGCCAAAAAGAGTGCAAAGCAGAGGGATGTGTCATCTTGATTTATATACATTTTGCAAAACTATAATTGACAGTCTATACACTCAAATGTAGCCCATTCAGTTCAAATTTCAGTCTTCATTCCCAGATGTTTACTTGCTGTGTTGAGTTCTGCAGTTCTTTTATACTGCGTCAGCTTTTGTTGTTTCCTCTGATTAGAAAAGTAGCATCTTTATTTTTTCTGGAGTTCTATTGAGATGACGACTCACTTTAAAAACCATAGATTAAGCAAGAGAAATTATGTGTCTGATTATGTGCCAAATTGTCAACAGCAAAAGCATATCAATGCAAACAGATTTGTTAATATCACTAACAAATCAAATAACTCTTCTTGTTACAGCAAAGCAGATCATGCAACTGGATCACCTCATCAGAAACTTCAAATGCATTAGGTTCAGCTAAAAAAAAAACGTGTTAGGTCTATTATGTTACTCTTCATTATAACTTGTAACTTTTTTTGTCCTTTTCAGATTCTGTCAATTTTCTAAAGCCTAACAACCAGCTAAATTAAAATTAGAAAATCTCAGAATAGTTTTTAAACAGATAATATTAAAGTAGGCATTTCATTAAAAGCATCTTCTTGACCAGTCTGTGCTTTGGGGGATCTTTGTGAGTTCTGTTGTTGTACCTGTTTGGTTTTCTTCTGTTTATCCTTGATTTCTTTGTTCCGCCAGTAGTGGAGCATTATACTGTTTGCTCTCAGACTTTCTCCAAGTGCTATAGGTTTTTGCCACCATCTCAGCTTTTGCTTTTGTTATAACATATATAATATTATAATTTGAGTTCTCTGATTAACATCTGCATTTATGGGTCCAATATCTCTTGCCACGTGAGAATTATATTTTCACATTAAAAAAATGGTCTACCTTTAATATTTTTCCTGTTGGGCTGCAACATCTGTCTATTCTTACAGCAACATATGTAAAAACATGCCAAGATTATATGTTTTTAACAATTAGTTGGTGCAATTGAGTGTAAATTGATTGACACAAAACTTAATGAATAAGTCCTAAAAATACAAGAAAACCTGGCACAGATGTCACCGTGTCTACACCTCACAATTGCTAATTTAACTTGGTGCTTGAATAAAAAATACTCAGTCACAAATTTATAATAGCGTAACAAGTAAGAAGCTATGTTGAATTAGCCATAGGCAGTGGAGATACAGAAAACTACTGAAACAAATGTTGTAAGAATGCATTGTTCCTTTTTATTAGCTAAAATCACCTAATCTGTTGATTATAACATGTTTCACTAAAAAATAACAATTTCAGATTTTGCAGGGTGTCATAGTTTAATCAGTGTCATGCAGACACAGCACCAGAAAATATTAAGCTTAATTATTTAACATGATTAACTTCCCGTTTTCCCAGCAGCCGCTAAACAGTAACAGCAAGACAAGGGGTTTGGGTTGCAGCACAGTTCAAACCAGTAATTCAGCAAATTGAAAAACTTATTCTAACACAGTTCAATTCACCATCAAGTGATAAATATTAGACTCATATAACTACCCCTCTTCACCTCCTTTGAACCAACAACAGTCATGTTCCCAACGTCTGTTTTCAACTTTTCTGAAAGCAACTTGCACTCATACGTAAGATGGAAATTCAAAGGAATAATGATGCACCAAGAGACAAAAAGTAGTTTTCTGTAGGAAGATAAGAGATCTGTGTTTCTACAATAAAGTAAACATCAGCTCTGCAAAACAGCTGAGATGAGGGCTGTAATGGTAATTTGATTAATCGGCAGCATGGTGAGTGTAATGACACTGAGCAGTCTCAGGAAAACATAGTAACAATTTTGGCTTTTTTATTGTGGCCAGCATATCCTTGAAATCTCAAGGATAATCGGACACTCTTTCAAGGACCAAAATGGTCATATTTTAGACAGAGAANTGCCTTTTGCAATAACTCAGTGCACACAGTTGACAACATCGTCACCACTGACAAAGATGCTGACAGCAAACAAATTGCTGAAAATCCACATCCTGAAGGTCATGAGGCAGACAGCCATCATGATGCTGACAGCGATGACGATTACACAGACAGAGTCACACGTACACAGAAACGTGTGGAAAAACCTGAATGGTTTCTGTGTAACTTTATAAAAAGGGGAATAGCTAAGAGAGCTTACCTGCCACTCACATTGGAAGGGGTCCTCGCGCAAGAAGCACTCCTGGTTTGCGGCTCAGACGTGTCTATCATGTCAGCCAAACTGTTTAAGGAGCTAAGGACCGCCGCTAACGATGTTGACAGGCAAATACCCTTTGTGAAAGACACTTATGGTGAGCAACAAGGCCTTGCAAAGACGAGAACAACCCTAATAGCCATGGTGCAGATTGGCGAAATGTCACTATACCACCCGGTATATGTGTCTGAACTTGTCTCACTCCAGACTCCATTTGTGGTTGGCCAAGATTTTATAAATCGCTTTGAAGCGATTATAAATTATGGCAATCAGACAATGTGGGCCACAGTGAGCAGTCCACTGCCGATCGTGGTGCCTCCCCATGGTCAGGACACTGATTGTCTAACAACAGGTACCGCTGAGGTCACAATGGAATCCCTAACCGAGACCACAAACCCGGTAAGTGAACCTTCAACTACAGGTGAGACAGAGGAGACTCAACAGTTGGACCAGACTCTGGCCCAACACGAGGACCTCCTCTGCGAGCTGACACCTTCAGCACTCACTGAGCCCTACCTACCACCGGTAGAAGAAGGTGTGGTGATCCAAGGGTCCCACACCGTTGACGCTGTACTGTCCTGTGGGACAGATAATTCGGCAAACAGCCAAGCTTTCAGTGAAGTCTTGGTTCAAGGACATCTGAGCCCACAAGGTGACAGTCTACTACACGCTGGCAGTCACTTGGACTTCATTGTTACAGATTTTGAGGATACCTCCTCAAACAAAAGGGGGGTGAACCCACACTTCCTACCACAGGTAGAGGACGGTGTAGAGGTCCAAGGATCACATGCCGAGAACGCTGTGCTGTCCTCTGGGACAGGTACTTCAGCTATCAGCCAAGCTTTCAATGAAACCTTGGTTCAAGAGCATTTGAATCTAGAACTACTCAGAAGTGACATAGTTCTTACAGACTCAAAGAGCACCTCTTCAGTCATGGAGTGGGTAGACATACATCACGACGACAGAGACACGCCTGCGACGGCGCCGACGGTTGTGACACACCTGCATTACGCAGAAAGAGGTAAACGTACAGAGATACGTTGGCCGAAACCGGAAAGATTCCTGTGTACTGTCTACTCTAAACTGCGCAATCAGCATAAACTAAACAATGGCATCCTAACTCGTGCCCATGGACGGACGTGCACACCCGTGTGCGTGGTCCCTCATGACCACAGGGGGGTGATGTTAGGCCATGCCCACGTCAAGGACAAAGATTTCAATAACCCCACAAACGACAAAGATCTCGCAAACTCACAGACTTCATGGGAAAACAAGGTCGTCCAAGCACAGGATAGTAAATAAACTAAACAGTTTAAACTATTCTAGTTGCGAAAAGAAACCGTTCCAACTAGAACTTAGAAACGCTAAGCATAAAACCCACAACAAAAACTAACCTTAACAACCGTTTAAATCTGCAGGATTTAATTGACATCGGTTATAAAGCTAAGAACTGTTTTTCTTGTGTGTGACACGTTGGAATCTGACGACCAGAGTGAGTTTGACGTAGTGAAACGTTGTTTTTAGTTGCTTAATTGCTACTTTTGTGTTATTGAAGTTGTTATTGTTTTCTGAACACTCCCAGCCAAAAGAGGTTTTGATTGTTGATTAGTTGAAGACTTAAATGGATTTTAACTATGCCAACATGCTGTTCATTTTGTTAAAGATCTCAATCTTTGAAGAGTCATTGTAGATCAATACTACTTAAGGTACTATAATCTACACTGATCTCCCAATCATTTAGGTAGAACCGATTCGATCGTTTCTATTCTAGATCTATTCATTTTGATGAGTCTCGCCATAGACTTCAAAATTTATAGGGAATACCAAATCTTGCGTCGTTCGTCTAAAAGACAACAGACATTTAGACCAAACTAGTTTCATTTTTTTATTTTAGTTTAACCTAAACTAAATAATGAATGGAGGAATAGTTTGAATGAAGAGGCCTTCGTTACAGAAGCCCTCCACATTTCTATAGGTATAGATCCCTATTTCTGATTTTTACAGCATTGATCCACCCCTTAATTGGTAATTGTAGCTGATCTAATCCATGATAGCTTACATACCAGGTGCATATAGGTAGGGCCTAATGTAAAATCCCAATCATAAGCCCACCTAAAACCACATAATTGCATGACACATTGAACCAGGGTGGCACCGACTGGAAGCCATCCAGCCTGCAACCTTCGATGTGGGGACCTGCTGATCCAACGTTGGTCTTCAACCTTCATCCAAGGCCCGCCTCCTCTGCTTCAATCGAGGGATCCCCTCTACATGCTGATTAAAAACCATTCTTGCTGATGAAATCAATAACCCCCATCGTTGTGGATTTACCGTTGTGGATTATAAGACTTTGTTTCCAAGGGATCACAGACTCAGTTTTCCATGGGTTAACAGACTATGTTTTCCAAAGGATTGAAAGCTTACCGCAATGGGATTACCTACGAACAGTATGGAATTTCCAAAAACATTATGGGAGTATAATTTTGAACTTTTTTTTTGACTTTTTTTTTCTCCACTTGCTGGATTACATAGAGGTCAGAGACATTCGGTGGTATCCTTTCGTGTTGGAACTCATCTCCAAGGACAGGCGATGACTTCCAAAAAGGGGGACTGTAGTGATACACCTCATCTCTGATATTGTAGGCTTGACCTTCAAGTACGCCTCTCTGCATCTCTTTGAGACTCTCGGTGTTGCACCTTCTTGGGGCTCTCGGGGAGACGAATGGACACTTTTATTTTTTACAATTATTGTGAATTAATGGACACTAATTAATCAGATTGAACTTTCTCTTTAATGTGTGTTAATTCAGAATTGATCAACAGTATATTTTGTCATTTTAATGATGATCTGTTACTTGCATGAGTTTGACTTCTGCTGGTTTATTCTACAATACAAGTGTGCTCTGAAATCTAGGACATGAGTCAGGGTAAGCTGTTCACTCTCTTCTCTGTTTTGTCTGCAACCTAGACTCAACAGGCCAGTCCATCTGGCTGTTTATGTAAACAGTTTTCCTGTTGTCCGTCAAGAGTCTTTCTGCCTATGGAATTAAACTTCCATCTTTTATTTTGTTAGTTCAGCCAGTAGTCATTAAGGAGGTGGGGAAGACCCCGCCTCCCATATTAAGGTCATTTCCTGCATTTTTAGTTAGTGCTTGGAAGAGAACTAACTCGCAACTGGTTTCTCTCCTCTGGGAAAGCTGGAGACGTTCCGGTCATATGTCAACTCGACCCACGTCTCAGCTGGAATCATAGTAAAGCCTTACTGTGATCCTTTCACTCATTTCTGAAAGAATTTGTTTTCTGAAGTTTATTTTGAAAATCCGTCAGTGCGATTGGGGCCTGTTCCTGCCGGTGAAAGCGTGCTCCCGCTCGTCTGATCCAGATATACACGCACGAAGTCATCTGGACGTTCACTGGACAACACAGTCCGTTAGCGTCCAAAACTTCTCAGCCCTCACCTCCTAGACATCTCGTCACCAGGTAAAGAGGCTTGTTTGTATGCTGCACGTGTCGGAAGTACAGCTGGACCTGTATGGGAAAGGCATGCCACCCTGGTTGGTTTCAAAATAATCAACTCCAGTTAACTTAGCTTTCAATCTTCATCTTCTTCCTCCTATTTCTTAATTTTCATAAGCTATTAATCTGTCAAGTAATGTGCCAACAGTTTAAGTTTCTAACTGTCTGTTTGTTTTAATTTGAATTCTTGTCAACGTAGTTATTAAATCAGAGCTAATATCGATACAAATGTTTAATGTAATTTTTGTGATAGTTTCAATAAAAGGTCTATTTTTTTGGTAGACCAACATAAGTTGAAGCCTCTCGTGAAATTACATTTTTCCTAATTACAGTAAAAGCAATTTAATATCGGAAAAAGGAAGAACTTGCGCATTGGTGGCAGTTTGTGCAGATAAACTCGGCTCAGACCTGCGCATCTACAATAATGGTGGTCCAGTAAGTGTTTAAATACCTTACCCCACCTTATTTCATTACACTGTACATGGAGGAGGTAGAAAAGAGAGCCTTGACATCCTTTTCAGGGACACTACCAAGTCATTGGTTCAGGTATGTTGACGACACCTGGGTTAAAATTAAATCTCAGGAAGTCCAACATTTTACTGAGCACATCAACTCTGTGGATAAATATATCAAGTTCACACGAGAAGATGTAAAAAATGGCAGGTTGGCTTTCTTGGAATGTGAGTTCTTAGTTTCTGATAGAGGATATTTGCAAACTGAGGTGTACCGCAAACCCACACCCACAGACCAGTATTTGCAGTTTGACTCTCATCACCCTTTGAAGCACAAGTTAGGAGTCATCAGGACTCTGTGTCACAGCAGACAGCATCCCCACTAACTCAGGAGCCAGACAGAAGAAGAAATCCCACACAAGACAAGCTATAGAGCAATGTGGATATCCTAACTGGGCCTTCCTCAAAGCAGAGAATAAACCCAAACAGGACTCCAGCCAGCCATCAGGTGAAAAGAAGGATCCCAGACCCAGACCCTAGTTCCGTATGTTGCGGGAGTTTCAGAGAAACTGAGGTTTATTTTCTAAACACAATGTCCCAGTGCCTTTTAAACCACAAAATACATTACGGCAAAGACTGGTTCATCCCAAAGATCCAGTCCCCTGGCACAAACATAATATTGTGTATGCTGTTCAGTGTCAGGAGGGCTGTGATCAGTCTTATATCGAGGAAACTAAACAACTACTGGTCAAAAGGATGACCCAGCACAGAAGACCATAAGGGGGCATCATAATAAGGGCATGGATGAATCAGAACTTTCTTCAATTAAACTGCTCTAAGACTGAGGCCATAATGATTGGCACCCATCACCAGATACAAACATCAACTTTAACAGCAATCTCCTTCTCTGGTCAAGACATCCCCCTCTCCACCTCTGTTACAAATCTTGGAATAAAAATGGACTCTCATCTGTTTAAAACCTGCTTCTTCCATCTTCGAAACATCTCCAGACTTCGCCCATCTCTGACTTTTCCTGATGCTGAGAAACTCGTCCATGCCTTTGTCTCCTCCAGGCTCGACTATTGCAACTCCCTGTTTATTGGTATCCCTGGCAAAAACCTTCAGAAACTTCAATACATTCAAAACAGTGCAGCAAGGATTCTGTTGAGAGTTCGTAAATTTGAACATATTACACCCATTCTCCATAACCTCCATTGGCTTCCTGTCACCTACAGAATTCAGTACAAAACTGCTCTCATTACCCATCAATGCTTGCACGGCACTTCACCTGACTATCTAAAGGACATTCTTGCACCATATTCATCCACCCGGTCTCTACGATCACAGAACAGTAATTTCCTTCATATTCCTCGGACCAAATTGAGGACCATGGGAGACCGAGCATTCTGTGTGGCTGCCCCCCGCCTGTGGAACTCCCTCCCTGACGACCTGAGAGCTCCACAGTCACTGGTTGACTTTAAAAGCAGCATAAAGACTTTTCTTTTTAAGCAAGCCTATTCTGCCTCCACATGATTTTATCTTTGATCTTACCTGATATCATTATTGATTTTACTTGATTTTATCACTTGTTTTATTTTATTTATTTTTTAAGCAAGCCTAATCTGCATCCACATGATTTTATCTTTTGATCTTAGTCGATATTATTATTGATTTTATTTGATTTTATCACTTGTTTTATTTTGATCTTTGCTTTGTTACACTTTGTAGCACTTTGAGATTTTTATTAATGAAAAGTGCAGTATAAATTGAATTCATTATTATTATTATTATTAAGATCAACATCATCAGGCCAGGACTCTGCGGTCTACACTCATCTCCAGGTCAGCGGTCACTCTTTCAGGGATGAAGATGTTCACATCCTTGATAGAGAGTAACAATGGTTTGAGAGAGGAGTAAAATAGGCCATCTTTGTGAAAAGAAACCATCCATCATTAAATAGAGGTAGAGGCCTTTGTGTTCAACTGTCCCCCTCTTACAATGCTGTTATTGCTTGTATCACTCAGCCCTCTGTGAATAGCAAACAACCATCAGGGTGCTAACAATCCATTGTTAGGCTGATGGTCCTCCTTGATCACGTAAGCAGCTGGTTTCGGCTGTCTTCAGCAAACTGGTTGATCCACTGTGAGAGGGTGCTATTCATAAGACTGAGCTGAATACAGCATCTCAGACTGATGAAGTCTTTTGAACGAAAGACGAAACGTTTCTACAGGGTTTTTTTTGCTTTGTTTTGTTTTGTTTTTTGAATGTCCAGAGGACCAGTCTTAGCTTTTTTAGATGTTTGCACCAATGGTTTTATTCATTTTTTTTAATTACCGTTTTCGTCGGCGTATAAGTCGCACTGGAGTATAAGTCGCACCAACCTAATTATGCCCAATTAAATGAAAAAATCAACGTATAAGTCGCACCGGCCTATAAGTCGCACCGGCCTATAGGTCGCACCTCACGTGAACTGGTGTTTTGCCCAAAATGGACTGGCTGCCAAATTGTTTGGAAGGACTTTTGACAAGATTATCACATAAAAACTACAGTATTTTGTTTGATGTGTCTTAGTTGAACTTTTCATTAATAAATGAACATTATTTTGGACTGGCTGCCAAATTGTTTGGAAGGACTTTTGACAAGATTATCACATAAAAACTACAGTATTTTGTTTGATGTGTCTTAGTTGAACTTTTCATTAATAAATGAACATTATTTTGGACTGGCTGCCAAATTGTTTGGAAGGACTTTTGACAAGATTATCACATAAAAACTACAGTATTTTGTTTGATGTGTCTTAGTTGAACTTTTCATTAATAAATGAACATTATTTTGGACTGGCTGCCAAATTGTTTGGAAGGACTTTTGACAAGATTATCACATAAAAACTACAGTATTTTGTTTGATGTGTCTTAGTTGAACTTTTCATTAATAAATGAACATTATTTTGGACTGGCTGCCAAATTGTTTGGAAGGACTTTTGACAAGATTATCACATAAAAACTACAGTATTTTGTTTGATGTGTCTTAGTTGAACTTTTCATTAATAAATGAACATTATTTTGGACTGGCTGCCAAATTGTTTGGAAGGACTTTTGACAAGATTATCACATAAAAACTACAGTATTTTGTTTGATGTGTCTTAGTTGAACTTTTCATTAATAAATGAACATTATTTTGGACTGGCTGCCAAATTGTTTGGAAGGACTTTTGACAAGATTATCACATAAAAACTACAGTATTTTGTTTGATGTGTCTTAGTTGAACTTTTCATTAATAAATGAACATTATTTTGGACTGGCTGCCAAATTGTTTGGAAGGACTTTTGACAAGATTATCACATAAAAACTACAGTATTTTGTTTGATGTGTCTTAGTTGAACTTTTCATTAATAAATGAACATAATTTTTGTATATTTTGTGTCTTTCATCATTTATCTTTAAAGATAAACACATAAAAATATATTTTTATTAGCTGACATTACAGTAAAAAACGTGTCTCAGTTTAAAATGATGACAGAAACAGATACTGTATTTATTTTATGGTTTTTATTTATTTATTCAAAACCATTGAAGTCTTCATCTTCTGTGTCACTGCACCATTTTTGGACCAGGCAGATGTCAACAGTGTAGGTACTGTAAAGGGTTTCTTAGCGCCCATAGCGGCCGAAACTGGTACTGCACCATTTTTGGACCAGGCAGATGTCAACAGTGTAGGTACTATAAAGGGTTTCTTAGCGCCCATAGCGGCCGAAACTGGTACTGCACCATTTTTGGAGTTTTTGACCAAAGTCAAATTATGACCAAAATATTGGAAAAATCGACGTATAAGTCGCACCGGACTATAAGTCGCAGGGCTTAGAAATGTAGGCCAAAAGGTGCGACTTATGCGCCGGAGAATACAGTACTTTTTTTGTTATTTAAACTTCTTTCCAAAAATGCTATTTGTCTTTATTTACAAAACTACAACTTACAAAAAACAAACAAAAAAAACCCAAAAAAACATTGGTGTCACAAATGTTTCATATTTCCATTGAACCTTACTCCTTTTGTTTGTGTTGCTCATTTTTGGAAATATTTTTTAAATTAGTGTTGAAGTGAAATGAGTTAGGCAAATTGCATATAAGAACCACTGAGAAATTAATAATAATAATAATAATAATAATAATAATAATAATGTCTATTCCTGTCATCTGCATATGTTCCCATACACAGACGAAATCCGTCTCTGCATTTAACCCAACCACCTACCAGGTGGTGCAGTGAGCAGCCCGAAAGCGCTCGGGGAGCTGGAGAAATAGGTGTGCACTCATAGACACCCCAAGCTGGGTAGTGGCCGGGGCGCGAACCCGCGACCTTCGGATCCGTAGTCAAAAGCCCTGCCACTAGACCAAGTTTAAGAAAGTTTTGTAAGCATTTGAGTTACTGTACAGAAACTTTCACTTGGTGTTTGCTGGTGTAAAGAATTTTCAGCTCATAGGCTGCAAAGTTGAACTTAGATTTTCTTAAAATTAATCCTGGACAGATCCTATCATGTCATTGAAAGTTTCTTTTCTTTTCTTTTTTTCTTCTTTTTTTCTTGGCAAAAATGTCCAAAATAAACAAAACTGCATGGGCAGTGGTGGTGCACATATATTTCTTAGTCTCCAAGGAGATGTCATTGTTTGGTTATGCACTTTAAGGTCTGAACTTTGTGTGTACTGTACACAGAAACAGAGGCTTCAACAGTTTTCCAAAATCACCCAGCTGGTTTCTTTTTTCTTGCTTTAGGTCTTACAAAAAGTAAACTTACTTTCTGACCTGAGAATCTTTGCACTGTGGGAAAGTTAATCTTTGACTGTAA
>JBBPBX010006644.1:4769-54439 GCA_038048925.1 Garcialebias charrua
CCCCCAAGCCTGGCTCCAGGGTGGGGCCCCGGTAACCCACGTCCAAGCAAGGGTCACTAAGTTCCTTGTTTTTTCTCATCCATAAAAATCTTCTGAATTGAGGGCAATGTTATCCAAATCTGACCTGGAGATGATTATTCATGCTTTCATCTCTTCTCGTTTAGATTATTGTAATTCCCTTTTTATTTGTTTTAACAAATCTGCTGTTGCTCGTCTCCAGTTTGTTCAGAAAGCTGCTACAAGGCTTTTAACAGGAACTCATAGAAGGTCTCACATTACACCGGTTTTATCTTCTCTTCATTGTCTACCTGATGAATTTAGAAATAATTTAAAAATGCAGTCTTGACTTTTAGAGCTTTAAATAGACAGACCCCTCAATACAGTACTGAAATGTTGATCCCTTATTCTCCAGCCCACACCCTTCGGTCTTTAGTGCTGAACCTTCTAAAGGTCATTTTCACACCTGATAGTCCGGTAGACTCAGTTTGGTTGGGGACCAATTTTCATAACATTTTGTTTACATTTGAGCTGGTGCGGTTTGCATTCACACTGCACTGTGCAGTCGAGTCAACCTGTTCGAACCAACGTGTTCCCTCACTCGCCTGTGGTGGCGCTGCGCTGCACCAAGAACTACTGAAAGAAACTACACAAAAACCTCCCAAGAAGACACTTCTTCTTCTTCTTCTTCTTCTTCTTCTTCTTCTTCTTCTTCTTCTTCTTCTTCTTCTTCTTCTTCTTCTTCTTCTTCTTCTTCTTCTTCTTCTTCTTCTTCTTCTTCTTCTTCTTCTTCTTCTTCTTCTTCTTCTTCTTCTTCTTCTTCTTCTTCTTCTTCTTCTTCTTCTTCTTTTTACAAACCTCCAATAAAGAAACGGACTGGCGATCTTCAATGGAGGATCCTTCACGGTGCCATTGCAACAAACTCATTTTTGTCTGTCATCAATCCTGAGGTTTTAAACGAGTGTCCTTTGTCTGTCTGAGAGTGTTTTTCATGTTTTTACAGATTGTGCTAGACTGATTGATCTGTTTAAACTAATGACAACGATCTTTAGCCTCTTTGACACCGTTTTCACCAAATCGGTTTTCATTAATGGAGTACGTTACAACAAAGCCACAAAGTTTAAATCCCAAACTTTAAACTTTCTGGTAGCCGAAGCAAGAATGTCTGTTTATTTGTCTCGCAGGGACAGACTGCAGGCTGGACCTCAACTTGATGCCGTGGCTCTGTGGAAGTGCAACGTCAAGGCCAGTCTGGCGCTGGAGTTTTGCTTCCACAGAGACACTGGACACTTGGAAAGTTTTGTGAAACTGTGGGGATTTAAGAAAGATTTATGCACCATTTCTGATCAGGGAGAAATACAATACAACAAGCTCCTCATGTAAATATTTTATTTTATTTTAAGCTTGCTGATGTCCTGATCAAATTTTTAACACTGTTGTGTTAATTTTATTATTGTGTAAATAAAGTTTTGTGAAAAATCAAAAAAATCTTCTTCTTCGACACTGGACACTTCCTGCTTTTTGGGACATTGCATATCTGATGACCTCTCTGATGATCGTGACATCTGTAGGCGGTATCGTATGATATATGCACAAGCTAATACTCTGATCAGAAAGTTTGGTATGTGTTCATCCTCTGTGAAAATAGCTCTTTTTAAGGCTTTTTGTACCTCGCTATACACTGCCCATCTGTGGCGAAGATACAAAAAAAGTAGCCTGCATAAACTTTATGTGGCATATAATGATGGCATGAGGCTGCTCCTCAAAGTGCCCAGATGGAGCAGTGCTAGCCATTTGTTTGTACATAATGCTGTTCCTACATGTGCTGCTGTGCTCAGGAATCTTATGTATAAATGCATGTGTAGATTGGCTGTGTCATGCAATAATATAATTGCAAATCTAGTAAATCCTGCTTTTAGTGCAGTGAGATTTTGTTCAAGATTGTGGAATCATTGGCGCCATCATTTATTTGTGACTCAGTGAATTATCTGTCTTTTATTTCTTTATTTTAATTTTTTTTATGGATTTTTTATGTATTTTTTATGGAACTTTTTTGTGTCTGAAATAAAGTTTGATTGATTGATTGATTGATGGAGAGTTTCGTGAAACTGTGGGGATTTAAGAAGGTTTTATGCACCATTTCTGATCAGGGAGAAATACAATACAACAAGCTCCTCATGTCAATATTTTATTTTATTTTAAGCTTGCTGATGTCCTGATCATATTTTTAACACTGTTGTGTTAATTTTATTATTGTGTAAATAAAGTTTTGTGAAAAATCAAAATCTTCTTCTTCTTCTTCTTTTTCTTCTGGAAATTAAAAAAAAAACAGAGTGGCATCAAATTTTTGCAGTTTTAGGAGTTTTGTCATTTTTCAACAATGGACTCAGTATGAGTAGAAGATGAGGCAGAAGACCATGGAGAATGTTGTTTTTCAAACAAGGCAGCAGTTGGCTCCATATGACGTAAGATAAATGCATGTTTGTTTGCCTTGATCTGTAGACCACTTCCTGCTTTTAGAGCAGTCTCTGGTCTGCTTACTTTCACATTGCACTCGGACAGTGCTAGAGTTTTCTTCAACGAGGCCGAGACTTAGGTTTTTAAGCTTGCCAGAGATAGCCTTTTTGTTCTGTGACAGCGTTCAATGGGGGGAGTGGTGGCCTAATGATGGCGGTCTGTTTCCGTTGGCATGCATACGTTTGTGTATGCACATTTACAGAATGTCTTTGACTCGGGGCGGTGTGTTCTCAAGTTCAGAGATTATGGGTGGGACCACCATGAGCAAGGTCCTTAACCCCCACCATCTGCTCCCTAACAGGTCTCTCTTGAAAATGAGTTCTCGTGGCTTAATGAGACTACCTGGATAAATAAAGGGTAAATGAAAAAAAAGGCACATTCACACCTCCCCAAATGAACCGTACTTTTTATAATAATAATAATAATAAACTTTATTTGTATAGCACCTTCCTACAATGCCTTGCATTGACCAAGGTGCTTAACAGGATAAAAAGATGAATAAACTGGAACAGTAAAACAATGAAAATAGAATAAGAAACAACAGCAATAAAAGAAGGCAATGGAAATAAAAAATGCTACATACTAAAATAACACAAGTAATAAAAGTTACACACTGAAAGCTTTTTTGAACAAGTGGAAATAAAAGGCAATGGAAATAAAAAATGCTACATATTAAAATACCAAAAGTAATAAAAGTTACACACTGAAAGCTTTTTGAACAAGTGGAAATAAAAAGGCAATGGAAATAAAAAATGCTACATATTAAAATACCAAAAGTAATAAAAGTTACACACTGGAAGCTTATTTGAACAAGTGGAAATAAAAAGGCAATGGAAATAAAAAATGCTACATATTAAAATACCAAAAGTAATAAAAGTTACACACTGAAAGCTTTTTTGAACAAGTGGGTCTTCAGTCTGGTTTTGAACAGAGTCAGATCAGAGGTGGCACGCAGCTCAAGGGGGAGACTGTTCCAGGCTTTTGGGCCGGCAACAGAAAAGGACCGGTCTCCCCATTGTTTGTACCTTGAGCGAGGCACCTCCAGCAGGTGTTGACTGGCAGATCGTAAAGCTCTGCTGGGCTGATGGACTTCCAAAAGTTCTGAGATGTAGAGAGGTGCAAGTCCATTCAGAGCTTTGAAAACAAACAGGAGCAGCTTGAACTGTATCCTGAACTGAACCGGGAGCCAGTGTAGAGAGGACAGGACAGGAGTGATGTGTTCATATTTTCGTGTGTTGGTCAAAAAGCGCGCGGCAGAGTTCTGTACAAGCTGTAAACGGGAGATGGAGGATTGATTAATACCAACATACAAAGCATTACACAAAGGCATGGATGGCCTTCTCCAGATCACCACGGCTGAGGAGTGACTTTACTTTAGAGAGCAGACGGAGCTGGAAAAAGCTGGTCTTGACAACAGAACTGATCTGTTTATCAAGCTTTAAGTTGGAGTCAAGCTGCACTCCAAGATTTCTGACCACCGGGTTGAAGTGGGGGAGGGGAAAACCAACACTGGGACTGGGAAGGATGTTGCTGGTGTCATCAGGTGCACCAAATAAAATGCATTCAGTTTTATCTGTGTTTAGGTGGAGGAAGTTTTGAGAGAGCCAGTGCTTAATGTCATTTAAGCAGTTGACAAGAGTGTTTGAACTGAGTGAGGGGTTGGGAGTGACTGGCAGATAGATTTGTAAATCGTCTGCATACATGTGAAAAGACAGGTTATGACGTGTGATGATTGATCCTAATGGCAGCATGTAAAGAGAGAAGAGGACTGGCCCTAGAATAGATCCCTGTGGTACGCCAGAGGTCAGAGGGGTTGATGAAGAGGAGGACAGATCGCCTATCATGACAGAAAAAGTTCTCCCAGACAGGTAAGATTTGAACCACTCAAGCACAGCTCCCTGGAGGCCAACCTGCTGAGACAAGCGGTTGATTAGTACCTGATGGTCGACGGTGTCAAAAGCTGCTGAGAGGTCTAACATCACCAGCAGAGCAGGGTTTTTTGCATCCAGGGACAGAAGAATGTCATTCTGTACTTTGAGCAGTGCAGATTCAGTACTGTGACGAGCTCGAAAACCTGACTGAAATTTTTCAAACAGGTTGTTGAGTTCTAGAAAAGATTGAAGTTGAATAAAAACAATCTTTTCTAGGACCTTTGATAGAAATGACAGATGTGAAACTGGTCTGAAATTAGAGAGAGCTGTAGGATCTAGGCCTGGTTTTTTGAGAAGAGGCCTGACCACAGCATGTTTGAAAGCAGATGGCACAAAACCTGAAGATAGACAGCTGTTAATAAATGACAAAACACAAGGACCAATTACATCAAAGGACTGTTTGAACATTTTAGAGGGAATGATGTCCAGAGAACAGTTTGTTGGTTTCATCTGCTGAACCACCTTGATGAGGTGAGGCAGTGAAACCAGGTCGAACTGGTCAAAAACAGCTGTGGTTATTGCAGAGGCACATGACTGGATGGTGTTGGATGGACTGACAATGTTCTGCCTGATAGAGTCTATTTTGTTGACAAAATAGCTCTGAAAGTCGTCACAGGTAGACTGTGTGGCAGTTTTCAGAACATTGACAGATGGATTGATAACAGACTGGAGTGTGTTGAAAAGCGTCCTCGGCCGGTTGGAGCTGGTGGAGATTAAATTGGAGAGGTACTGTGACTTGGCCTGTTTCACAGCATTATGATACTCACAGAGACAGTCTCTCAGTATTCCTTGAGATACATGAAGCCGGTCGCGCTTCCATATTCGCTCTGCTTTTCTGCAACGTTGTCGAAGAGCTCGCGTCGTTTCGTTGAGCCATGGTGAAGGTTTGTTCTTTGAAGATGCCTGTTTGAGAGGAGCGATGGAGTCCAAGATCGTCGTGCAGGTGTGATGGAAGGAGCTGATGAAGTCCTCAGGATGTAGAGATGGGTCCAGGCTGACAGCAGAGCAAAATTCAGTGCTCTTAAAGGCATCAGTGAACTCACTTGGAGTTAATGGGGTGATGGAGCGGCAGAAACGTGCTGGGAGAATAGCCTTCGGTGCAGGAGAGGTGAAAAATTCGAATAATATGGGAAAATGGTCTGAAATACAGGTGTCCAGGATCTCCACAGTAGGTATTTGAAGGCCGTGGGAGATAATTAAATCGAGTGTATGACCCTGACTGTGTGTGGCCCCCGAGACCGACTGTGACAGGTTGAAAGAGTCCAGGAGGTCCTGAAACTCACATCCAAGCTGATTACTTGGGCAGCAGGTGTGCACGTTGAAGTCCCCACAGAAAAGCCAAGAGTCAAACTTTGGCAGCAGTTCAGCCAGTAGTTCAGAAAACTCACTGAGAAAGTTTTTATTGTATTGAGGAGACCGATAAAAGAGGCCACACAGAATAGGTTTTGCAGATTCCAGCACAAAAATCATGCTTTCAAAACTGGAGTAGTTTTTCTGAGGCAACAAACGGTACTTGAATGCATCACTGAAGACTGCAGCGAGCCCTCCCCCTCTTCCTGCCCCACGCGGAACACTCAGGTGGGCGTAGCCATTTGGGAGGAGTTCAGAGAAGCAGCTGTTGTCTCCAGATTTCTGCCAGTCTGTTTTTAGGCAAACAGACTAGAGTTAGGGACAACAGGTCTGATTTGAATGGACCCTAAGATCCGGTTTAAAAAATCAGTGTGACCTATCCTTTCAGGCCCTAGCCCCCAGGCTGTGTAACCCCCTGTTTCTTCGTGTGGCCATCTCTGTTGATTTCTTTAAAAAGCATCTTGACATTTTTATTCAGACAAGCTTTTAATTAAATGTTCAAGTTACTGTTTTTATCAGCTCTTCTGACTATTTTTGTTTCATTTTAAGCCTATGCATTTCTGTCAACCACTTTGTAATTTTATCTATGAAAGGTGTGACATAAATAAAGTGTACTTAGATTATAATATGAATGACCACATAAAAAAAAAAAATCTGAGCCAAAAATCACAAGTGAACATTATGACCTGCGGTGTGGATGTAGCCTAAAATTCAGAGTGAGTTTAGGGTTCTTGTCAGAGAATCAGGGTGTGTTTTATTGCAAATATAGCTGACATTTTGTGTGTTCAGGCAGTACACTCAAACAGTTTTTACCTCCCTCCTTTACAGTTTTACTGTTTATCAGTTCAAGTGTTTTGCCACCCCTTTGCAACTCTTTATCTGAACATGCCAAATAAAACACTCCAGTTGGTTTATTCTGAAACATGCCAATTTGTGTTTTAGTGTTTGGTTTTAAGGGGGTTGGGGTGGTGGTGAGAGTGGAGGATGCTTTGACTGTGACAAACTGAAGTTTACAGACATTTTACTTACATTGAGATTCATACCATGAACACCATGAATGTTTCTGAAATAATTACAAACGAAAAAATTTACCCTCATGTCTCTCTTTGGTCTGAAAAGCACTTGATAAAGTCTCAACAAACCACATGTAAATCATGGAGCTGCGGGTGTAAAACACTTGGCATCTGTGTGTGATAATAAACCTTTCACTAGTAATTAAAGTGTAAATTATCCATTCATGGCAGGGTGGACAGAAATTATGGTTTGTAAAACTTTTTTTATTTTGCTTTCATTTTTTTCCGTTTTAAACTTTCTTATGATTTGCACATGAACACAGTAGTCCCCCCTCAGTAGGACTAATATTGACAGTATTAAAATTACCAATAATGATGGCAGTCTGTTTCCGTTGGCATGCATAAGTTTGTGTATGCACATTTACAGAATGTCTTTGACTCGGGGCGGTGTGTTCTCAAGTTCAGAGATTATGGGTGGGACCACCATACCCCAGGTGACCTGCAGGAACCTCTGAAGCAGAACACTCAGCTGGTCTCCTGTGCTTGGAGAGACCAGTTAGCTTGCATCAATCCAGTGCTGTTAACCGAAAACTGAGTAGGCCGGTTAAAAGGGCTAGGAGGGCTTTAATGAGAGGCCATTGGCAGGAATGTAGAAGCAGGTTTATTTAGTCAAACTCTGTGATCTGTTTTTCTAGGATCCCTTTTTAGCCTAATAGACACAAACTTACGAACTGAGAAAGAAATGGATGCTTGAAAAACAATAATGGTTTTACTTATTTTCATCTTTCTTTTCATCCAATTTTTTTGCATAATACCTCTAGATTTGATAAGCCAGCCAATCCAACAACCCAAAGGAGTTCCTGACTCATATCAGCTTGACTCATGCCAGAGAACCGTGTGTGTCCTGTCGGTAGTCACCAGCCAGGGCATGCACCATATGCTCCCTATTAAAAAACAGCTGTTATTGCAACATCCAAGGAGGTTTTCACAAGTAATTAGTTGTGGCTCCATTACAGGTTGTTAGGCATGGACATGGAGGGTTGGGGGCTACAGCAGAGGGGAGCAGAACCAGTTTCAAGAAAAGTTCATAGATGAGAGCACACTCAGGTCAAGATGTTAGGTCTGTTTGATAAAAGTACAGAGGAAACAGAAACTGTTAGGTTAGTGGAAGAAAAGATGTTTAGCTTTAGATGTTTAGTTGAAAGATGTTTCATAAGTTTAGTCTGTGAATTGTTGAATTTAGAGGGTATTAAGACAATTTATATTTTGACAATGTCATTCAACCTAAACTGAGAACAAGATTAACTAAACTTTTAAAAAGTTATTACCGGTACATCACTCTGTCACCATCAGTGATTACCTTAGAAGGCTAATTATCTTTAGATGGAGTTACCCTGATGCATGCTCAATAATCCAGGTAGAAAAATCTAAAAAAAAAAGCTAAGTCTGGTCCTCTGGACATTCAAAAAACAAAACATAACAAAGCAAAAGAATTGTAGAAACGTTTCGTCTTTCATCCGAAAGACTTCCTCAGTCTGAGCTGCTGTAGGTGGTGGTTTGACATTACTGAGACAGGCTGAATCTTTGACTCTGAGTTGTTCTGCTTCAAATTCTTTAATTTTGTTGTTACGGATGGCTGACTCGGTGGCTGTGATCATCTCCACCAGCGGAATTGTACTTGGTGCCACTGCAAAGTTTAGCCCCCTGGCAAGAATCTCTGTCTCTGGCTGGGTGAGCTATCTGTCAGATAAATTCTTCACCCACTTTTCTGTCTCCCTGGCCTGTAACTGTGCATCGGAGTGTTGTCTTCCACTGAATGTGTTGTTATTGGAATTGTGATGGTGTTGACGAGTTATCAGTAAGTTAAAGGTATTGTGACATGATGTTGTAAATTTGCATATTTGTCAGAACATTTTTTTTTTTTTCTTCTTCTTTCGGCTTTATTCCCTGCATTAGGGGTCGCCACAGCGAACTGGTCGCACGATGATTTGGCAGTTGTTTTTACGCCGGATGCCCTTCCTGACACAACCACAGACCACCGAGCAACCACAGCCCTCTGTGTGGAGCAGAGAGCTGATATCTAGGGTTCCCGGGGGAGCAGATGGTGGGGGTTAAGGGCCTTGCTCAAGGGCCCATAGTGGGGCAGATCCATTGTCAGAACATATATATCTTATATCATTCAGCTCTGTTCGTTTTTGCAAAATAAATTATAAATATATTAAAATTTCATTCCAAGTTATGGTAGTTTTTTCTCTGGGACATGCCCCTAAAAATCTGCGCATTTCCGCAAAACGTGACAACGGGAAGGCACGCTCCAACGCGCATTTAAATAATAATGGCGGAGCATGTCCAATAGCATCTGAGATATATCATTTTAAGACTGTAAATCATCCAAAACTCTCATTAATAGACCCTCCCCGAATAAAAAGAAACTACAGATGTTACCTGATTGCGCAGACATAATTTAAAAATACATAAATAGCGCTTCGTGTTGACTCGGGGATCTATGCTAATGTCTGTTAGCAGCTATCGGCAGACAGTCCAGGTCACGTCTGAGATATATATTTTTTAAACAGTAAATCATCCAAAACTCTCATTAATAGACTCTCCCCGAATAAAAAGAAACTACAGATGTTACCTGATCGCGCCAACATAATTTAAAAATACATAAATAGTGCTTCGTGTTGACTCGGGGATCTATGCTAATGTGTGTTAGCAGCTATCGGCAGACAGTCCAGGTCACGTCTGAGATATATCTTTTTTAAACAGTAAATCATCCAAAACTCTCATTAATAGACTCTCCCCGAATAAAAAGAAACTACAGATGTTACCTGATCGCGCCGACATAATTTAAAAATACATAAATAGCGCTTCGTGTTGACTTGGGGATCTATGCTAATGTCTGTTAGCAGCTATCGGCAGACAGTCCAGGTCACGTCTGAGATATATATTTTTTAAACAGTAAATCATCCAAAACTCTCATTAATAGACTCTCCCCGAATAAAAAGAAACTACAGATGTTACCTGATCGCGCCAACATAATTTAAAAATACATAAATAGTGCTTCATGTTGACTCGGGGATCTATGCTAATGTGTGTTAGCAGCTATCGGCAGACAGTCCAGGTCACGTCTGAGATAAATCTTTTTTAAACTGTAAATCATCCAAAACTCTCATTAATAGACTCTCCCCGAATAAAAAGAAACTACAGATGTTACCTGATCGCACCGACATAATTTAAAAATACATAAATAGCGCTTCGTGTTGACTCGGGGATCTATGCTAATGTCTGTTAGCAGCTATCGGCAGACAGTCCAGGTCACGTCTGAGATATATCTTTTTTAAACAGTAAATCATCCAAAACTCTCATTAATAGACTCTCCCCGAATAAAAAGAAACTACAGATGTTACCTGATCGCGCCGACATAATTTAAAAATACATAAATAGCGCTTCGTGTTGACTCGGGATCTATGCTAATGTCTGTTAGCAGCTGTCGGCAGATAGTCCAGGTCACGTCTGAGATATATCTTTTTTAAACAGTAAATCATCCAAAACTCTCATTAATAGACTCTCCCCGAATAAAAAGAAACTACAGATGTTACCTGATCGCGCCGACATAATTTAAAAATACATAAATAGCGCTTCGTGTTGACTCGGGATCTATGCTAATGTCTGTTAGCAGCTGTCGGCAGATAGTCCAGGTCACGTCTGAGATATATCTTTTTTAAACAGTAAATCATCCAAAACTCTCATTAATAAACCCTCCATGAATAAAAAGAAATTACAGCTGTTACCTGATCGGCAGTAAGATGGTCGCTGCAGACATAGGACTCTCAGTAGGAACCCATCGGTCACAAGTTCTCTGTACTTCCATTCTAGGCAAAGTTTCTCATCTTTTGGGAATTTGTGAAGGCTCACTTGTTCACTGCTGATATTAGAACACCCAAATGTGCTACAACGTGACGGCATTTTTCAAGTTACACAAAAAAAAGAGGCGATCTTTCAGAAAAATAATATGTATGGCAAGCAGTTAACACACCAAACAAACGGGCAAGGCTCTGCCTTCTTCCCGTTGTCACGTCACTGATGATGACGTATTGCGGAAATGCGCGGAATTTTAGGGGCATATCCCAGAGAAAAAATGACCATAATTTTGAATGAAATTTTAATATATTTATAATTTATTTTGCAAAAACGAAAAAAAAAACCTCAGTGATCTAAGATATATATGTTCTGACAAATACGCAAATTTACAACATCATGTCACAATACCTTTAAATTTGTTTTGTTGTCGAGTCTTGGACTTGACATGCTGTGCTAAGCGTGCCTGATCTGTACAGTCCATCACTTGCTGAAGTGTGGTCTGATCTAGGCATGTTAATAATAATAATAATAATAACTTCCATTTATAACGCACTTTACATCAAACAGATCTCAAAGTGCTACAATGAAAAATAAAATCAAGATAAAAATCAACCATAAATGCAACAAAGAAGAGGAACAACCAAGAGGATGGAGCCTCACAGATGATTGCATCAAAAACTTAAAATTCACAAAATGCAGATAAAATACTCAAAAAACTGGGTGCAATAAAAAACAAAAGCACAATTAATTATTTAAAAAACTGGATAAAAAGAAAGGTTTTAAGACCTTTTTTAAAACATGTCACGGTCTGTGGGGCCCTCAGATATGAGGGCAGGGCGTTCCACAGCCGAGGGGCAGCGCAGGAGAAAGCCCGGTCTCCCATTGTGCGAGACCGAGACCTGGGAGTGAGAAGAAGATGGGTGTTGGAAGAGCGGAGAGTGCGGGAAGGACAGTGAGGGGTGAGAAGTTCTTTTAAATAGGATGGTGCATTACCGTACAGGCACTGGAAGGTGAGCAGATAAATTTTGTACGTGATCCGGGCAGAAACAGGAAGCCAGTGTAGTGAACGCAGTACAGGAGTGATGTGTTCATACTTACGCACTCTCATCAGGACCCTGGCAGCGCTGTTTTGGACATACTGTAGTTTTTGTATGTTCTTGCCAGGAATCCCGAAGAGAAGTGCATTGCAGTAATCCAGTCTGGAGGAGACAAAGGCATGGACGAGCTTTTCTGCATCAGTGAAGGACAGTGTAGACCGAAGCTTTGCAATATTTCGAAGATGAAAAAAAGAAGTTTTACAGATATGCTTTATATGGCTTTCAAAGGTGAGTTGTGGATCAAAAATAACACCAAGATTGGTGACTGTATTGGAAAGAGAGATGTTCTGGCCAGAAAAAGTGATACTGAGGATTTTTTGTTGTTGAATTTGATGTGATGTACCAATTTGAATTGCTTCTGTTTTTGAACTGTTAAGGTGAAGGAAATTTTGCCGCATCCATGCCTTTATCTCCTCCAGACACGCTGTGAGTGTGGAAAGAGAAGAAAGTGGAGAAAATGGAGAAGCTGAAGAAGATGATGTAGATGGGGTCTCAGACACATTGCTACCCAGTTTAAGATACAGCTGAGTATCATCAGCATAGCAATGGAATGAGACCCCATAGCTGCTGATAATACACCCAAGTGGTACCATGTATAGGTTGAAAAGGAGGGGTCCCAGAACTGATCCCTGGGGCACACCACAAGAAACAGGATGGCTCAATGACTTGGCACGCCCGATGGAGACAGACTCTGTTCTGTCTGTCAGGTATGATCGGAACCACTCCAGGGCAGTGCCAGTAAGTCCTGCAAACTGCTGTAAGCGTTGGAGCAGAATGTAATGATCAACCGTATCAAAGGCTGCCGAAAGATCAAGGAGAATAAGGAGAGAGGAGGAACCACGGTCTGCAGTGACCAACAGGTCATTTGTGACCCGGACAAGAGCTGTTTCAGTGCTATGTGCTGTTCGAAAACCTGATTGAAATTTATCCAGTATATTATTGTCATGTAGATGTTCTTGTAGATAAACCGAGACTAATTTCTCCAAAACTTTAGCGAGGAAGGGAAGGTTGGAAATGGGTCTGTAATTTGCCAGGTCATGGGGATCGAGGGTAGGTTTTTTAAGAAGAGGTTTAATTATAGAGGACTTCAAGACAGGGGAAATATGACCAGATTGGAGAGACTGATTAACTATAGTGGTGATAAGTGAACTGAGAGAGGCAATGTTAGCCTTGACCAGGACTGTTGGGAAGGGGTCAAGAGCACATGTGCAGGGTTTCATTGCCCTGACAGTGGCTTCAACTTCCTTCACACAGACCTCTGGGAAAAAGCTGAGGGGAGGAGGGTTCTCAAGCTGTACATTTGCAGCCGGAGAAAGGGCAGGGGGTGAAGAGGTGATGGCTGATCTGATTTTTTGGATCTTGTTTTGGAAAAAGGAGATAAATTTATTACAAAGATCATTAGTGGAGTCAGTGAGTGAGGTTGTACGTGGCTGAAGGAGGTGAGTGATGGTTGAAAAAAGTATTTTGGAGTTACCAGGGTTATCAGAAATTATAGATGAGTAAAATAAAGTTCGAGAGTTTTTGAGGGACCTAGCATACATCTTACGATGCTCTGTATAAGCTAGCTTGTGAGCTAGCAGACCAGAAGCCAAGAAGCGTCTCTCAAGCACTCGACCAGCTGTCTTCATTTTCCTCAGCTCTGGGGTAAACCAGGGAGCTGAGCGTGAAAAGGCAACTGTCCTCTCTCTGACAGGAGCATGTTGGTCTAAGATGCTGGAGAGGCTGATGTTGTAGAAGTCCACTGCATTGAGGGAAGCTGGAATGGAGACAGGAACGAGGACCTTAAGATCAGCTGCTAGAAGTTCAGGGTTGATATTTTTCAGATTTCTAAAAGAAATTTGTCGCTTTGGTTTGATGGTACTGTTCAGGAAAGGAAGCTCCATGTAGATGACTTTGTGATCGGATACACCCATGTCATATGCTGAGAGATGATGCACAGTTAGAGAGTTTGTAATGACTAAGTCCAGGGTGTGGCCACGAGAATGTGTTGGAAGCTTGACATGTTGTTCCAAGTCCATACAGTCCAAAAGTTGAAGGAATTCAGCAGCTAGATGATTAGTAGGTGTATCAACATGAATGTTGAGATCCCCGAGTATGAGTAAGTTAGTGGTTGTGGAACAGAACATTGACAGAGTCTCTGACATTTCAGCAAAAAAGGAAGGATGAGATTTAGGGGGCCTATAAATGAGGAGCACTTTCATTGAGTTTGGTGTTTTGGAGGAGAAAGCCAAACACTCAAAGGAGGACAACTCAGACAGAGTCACAGGTAAAAGGTCCAGATGGTCTTTAAAAATGACGGCTAGACCACCGCCACGGCCTAAACTCCGTGCTCTCTAGAGATATTTATATCCAGCAGGACATGCCCCCAATGATGAGTACAATAAATGGACAAAATGTTCCCTCGCCCGGACGCGGGTCACCGGGGCCCCACTCTAGAGCCAGGCCCGGAGGTGGGGCACGTTGGCAAGCGCCTGGTGGCCGGGCTTTCACCCATGGAACTCGGCCGGGCACAGCCCGAAGAGGAGACGTGGGTCCCCCTTCCCATGGGCTCACCACCTATGGGAGGGGCCAAAGGGGTCGGGTGCAATGTGGGATGGGTGGTGGCCGAGGGCGGGGACCCTGGCGGTCTGATCCTCGGCTACAGAAGCTGGCCATTGGGACATGGAATGTCACCTCTCTGGTGGGGAAGGAGCCTGAGCTAGTGTGTGAGGTTGAGAGGTTCCGGCTAGAAATAGTCGGACTCACCTCAACGCATGGCTCTGGCTCTGGAACCAGTTTCCTTGAGAGGGGTTGGACACTCTTCCACTCTGGAGTTGCCCCTGGTGAGAGGCGCCGAGCAGGAGTGGGCATACTTGTTGCCCCCCATCTTGGTGCCTGTACGTTGGGGTTCACCCCGGTGAACGAGAGGGTAGCCTCCCTTCGCCTACGTGTGGGGGGACGGGCTCTGACTGTTGTTTGTGCCTATGCGCCAAACGGCAGCGCAGATTACCCACCCTTTTTGGAGTCCTTGGAGGGGGTATTGGAGAGTGCGCCTCCTGGGGACTCCCTTGTTCTGCTGGGGGACTTCAACGCTCACGTGGGCAATGACAGTGAGACCTGGAGGGGTGTGGTTGGGAGGAACGGCCCCCCTGATCTGAACCCGAGTGGTGTTTTGTTGTTGGACTTCTGTGCTCGTCATGGATTGTCCATAACGAACACCATGTTCAGGCATAAGGGTGTACATATGTGCTCTTGGCACCAGGACACCCTAGGTCGCAGTTCGATGATCGACTTTGTTGTCGTCTCATCTGATCTGCGGCCGCATGTCCTGGACACTCGGGTGAAGAGAGGGGCGGAGCTGTCAACTGACCACTACCTGGTGGTGAGTTGGCTCCGATGGTGGGGGAGGATGCCGGTCAGACCTGGCAGACCCAAACGTATTGTGAGGGTCTGCTGGGAACGTCTGGCAGAGTCTCCCGTAAGACGGAGCTTTAACTCCCACCTCCGGGAGAGCTTTGAACACGTTCCGAGGGAGGCGGGGGACATTGAGTCCGAGTGGGCCATGTTCCGCGCCTCTATTGTCGAGGTAGCTTATCAGAGTTGTGGCCGCAAGGTTGTTGGTGCCTGTCGTGGTGGCAACCCTCGAACCCGGTGGTGGACACCGGCGGTGAGGGATGCTGTCAAGCTGAAGAAGGAGTCCTATTGGGCCTTTTTGGCCTGTGGGACCCCGGAAGCAGCAGATAGGTACCGACAGTCCAAGCGGCATGCGGCTCGGGTGGTTGCTGAGGCAAAAACTCGGGCGTGGGAGGAGTTCGGAGAGGCCATGGAGAATGACTTCCGTACGGCTTCGAGGCGATTCTGGTCCACCATCCGGCGTCTCAGGGGGGGAAAGCGGTACGCGACCAACACCATTTATGGTGGGGATGGCGTGCTGTTGACCTCAACTCGGGATGTTGTGAGTCGGTGGGCGGAATACTTCGAAGACCTCCTCAATCCTACTGGCACGTCTTCCACTGAGGAAGCGGAGCCTGGGGACTTTGGGTCGGGCTCTCCAATCTCTGGAGCTGAGGTCACCGAGGTGGTTAAAAAGCTCCGCGGTGGCAGGGCTCCAGGGGTGGATGAGATTCGCCCTGAGTTCCTTAGGGCTCTGGATGTTGTGGGGTTGTGTTGGCTTACGCGACTCTGCAATATCGCGTGGACATCGGATAGGGTCCATCGGATAGTCGAACCTCGGATTCAGGAGGAGCAATGTGGTTTTCGTGCTGGTCGTGGAACACTGGACCAGCTCTACACCCTCAGCAGGGTCCTGGAGGGCGCGTGGGAGTTTGCCCAACCAGTTTACATGTGCTTTGTGGACTTGGAAAAGGCATTCGACCGCGTCCCTCGGGGGGTTCTGTGGGGGGTACTCCGGGAGTATGGGGTACCAGGCCCATTGATATGGGCTGTTAGGTCCCTGTACGACCGGTGTCAGAGCTTGGTCCGCATTGCCGGCAGTAAGTCAGGCTCGTTTCCAGTGAGAGTTGGACTCCGCCAAGGTTGCCCTTTGTCACCGATTCTGTTCATAACTTTTATGGACAGAATTTCTAGGTGCAGCCAAGGTGTTGAGAGGATCCGTTTTGGTGGCCTTAGAATCGCTTCTCTGTTTTTTGCAGATGATGTGGTCCTATTGGCTTCATCAGATCGTGATCTACAGCTTTCGCTGGAGCGGTTTGCAGCCGAGTGTGATGCGGCCGGGATGAGGATCAGTTCCTCCAAATCCGAGGCCATGGTCTTGAGCCGGAAAAGGGTAGCATGCCCTCTCCGGGTCGGGGATGAGGTCCTGCCCCAAGTGGAGGAGTTTAAGTATCTCGGGGTCTTGTTCACGAATGAGGGAAAACTGGAGCGTGAGATCGATAGGCGGATAGGTGCAGCATCCGCAGTGAAGCGGGCGCTGTACCGGTCTGTCGTGGTGAAGAGAGAGCTGAGTCAAAAGGCAAAGCTCTCAATTTACCGATCGATCTACGTTCCCACCCTCATCTATGGTCATGAGCTTTGGGTTGTGACCGAAAGAACGAGATCTCGGATACAAGCGGCTGAAATGAGTTTTCTCCGCAGGGTGTCTGGACTCTCCCTTAGAGATAGGGTGAGAAGCTCAGTCATCCGGGAGGGACTCGGAGTAGAGCCGCTGCTTCTCCACATCGAGAGGAGCCAGTTGAGGTGGCTCGGGCATCTGGTTAGGATGCCTCCTGGACGCCTCCCTGGGGAGGTGTTCCGGGCATGTCCCACCGGGAGGAGGCCCAGAGGAAGACCCAGGACACGCTGGAGGGACTATGTTTCTCGGCTGGCCTGGGAACGCCTTGGGATTCCCCCAGAGGAGCTGCTCCATGTGGCTGGGGAGAGGGAAGTCTGGGCCTCCCTACTTAGGCTGCTACCCCCGCGACCCGACCCCGGATAAGCGGACGAAAATGGATGGATGGATGGATGGAGGACATGCCTCATTGAGAGCAGAAAAACTGTTCGGCTGATGCCAAGTCTATGTAAGGCACATAATATCCAAATCCTTATCCAGAATGTGCTCCTGGATGAGGCTTGCTTTATTAGTCAATGACTGCATATTGAAAAGTTCTATTTTAAGGTAAGGTGAAGTCATGTGTTTTTTAATAGGCTTGAGAAGGTTAAAATCCACTCCACGTTTTCCATCCTGCGCTCGAGAAGACGCAGGAACTGCTGTAGTCACGTCAGGACTACAAATCCCATGAGCCACAGTGCTCTGATGACGTGAGCGCCATGCGCCAGAACGCCCAGCTGACCAAATGACCGGTATGGTGGACCCAGTCTGATTAAAAATATGCTTTCTCCGGGAGCTTCTGTGGACATACGGTGGACGTCGAAAAAGACCCAGCCTTTTGACGACTGCAACGTCCAGAGGATCCAGATGGACATTGCTGTTATTAAGGCTCAACAGCTCTCCAGCAGAGTAGCTTAGCATCACGCTAGCTGAGGAGGGAGACACGGCGTCACATAGTAGCAGGAATATAAAATAGCAGAATCCCTTGAGCAGCAAAAAAAACATCATCCGAAGCCACAATTTATCCACAACAATGACTAAAGTTGTGGGAAAAAATAATCCAGACGGAGAAGCGGCGGACAAAACAACGCCAGCGTCCTCTCAGCCTCAGGTAAGCATGTTGATGTTGTTAGTTTTTGTTTAATGTGCTCTTATTTGGCCTTCAAGGCCTCAATGGTAAAATTGGTCTGTCTTACCCGTTCATTCAGCAGCTGCGTCTGTGCCTTCTGAAGGATCTTGCTTGCCCGATGCCCGCTGACCGACGATTTCAGTTCCAGGCTCTTGGGAATAATGCCACTTTGTCTGCATCTAAGGTTGAATCGCAAGTGGTTCATGTAGTCTGTCCTCTTCCTAGCTGTTTTCTCAAACTCTAACAAGTTTGAGGCAATCCTGGCCAAAGTGAATCAAAATACCCTGATGCATGCTCAATAATCTAGGTAGAAAAATCTAAAAAAGCTAAGTCTGGTCCTCTGGACATTCAAAAAACAAAACAAAAAAAAGCAAAAAAATTGTAAAAATGTTTCGTCTTTCGTCCGAAAGACTTCCTCAGTCTGAGCTGTATTCAGCTCAGTCTTATAAATAGCACCCTCTCACAGTGGATCGACCAGTTGGCTGACCACAGCCTGAAACCAGTTGCTCACATGATCAAGGAGAACCATCAGCCTAACGATGGATCGTTAGCACCCTGATGGTTGTTTGCTATTTACAGAAGGCTGAGTGATACTAGCAATTGTAGTGGGCATGACCTTGTCCGCTCTGATACACCTGTGTATTTTTGAACTGTTCCAGAGATGACCTTTACTGCCCTTTCAGTAATCTGACACTTAACACAATTTATTTTATTAGCTTGAATCAAAGGACAGATTCACTCAAAAGAGACTATTTCTATCTTTGATTTTGTTCTAATACAAAATAAATCAGAGCATCACCTGTGTTTATTCATGAACAATGTTTTAATTTACAATATGTCTTATGATCACATATGTATATGCTGTGTCATTTCTACAAATAAAAAGGTGTCAAATTTCAGATAATATGTCAAACTGCCTTTCTCAGAAGTTGTTTTTGTTGAGTTTCAGCTAAAACTCTCACTAGCGTCTGAAAGTCTCCTCACTGAGACACTTTTCCTAAACAATTTCTCTCTGCTCTGAATTTCACCTTGAATCATGATAACAAGTGAACTGCTCGACTGGTTCTTTTTTGAACCAATCGGGAAGAGACAAGTCTCTCTCCTCTCAGATCTTCTACTAAGGTTCTAAGCTTTTGCTGGAACGAGAGAAGTCTGCTGGTGTAAGCCTCAGCATGAGGTCTTCCCAAAGAACTGAATGAACGTCAGTCAAACGCTAAGGACACGTCATTCAGTTAAAGACTAATAACATGTTGTTATGAGTCCACTTCGAACCGAGCGTAAGCTCAAAACTTTGTTTATTCCTTCCTGGAATAAGTTATCTTGAGCCAGAGGCCAGGAGCTGACGCATTTTCTGATGACCAACGCGAAACCAGGAGACGTTGGAAGGTAAACGAATAACCTGCTCAGATGTACTGGCCCCGCAAGGAACCCGTGCATCTGAAAAGCTACAAGGTCTTCTCTTACCGGGCTGTCGTCAAAAGGTAAAGAGCTGTTTACAAACGTACCTGGAATTTAGCAGAAGTCGGATGGAAAGTGTCATTTCTGGTTACACTCAAGATAAATAACTTCCTCTCTTAACCTCTCCCTCTTAAATCTCTCCATCTCCATTTCTAAGCTGGTAACTATATTTAAGCTAAGAGCCACAGACTAAGTATAATGACATCCTGTATTTATGTCTGTTGTTACAATTTAAATGTGCTGACGTATTAAATTGCAAGAAAGTGAAATCTATCAATCAAAGTGTAATGGTGTTAATTTTAGTTGATTTATTTTAAATAAATGGTAGTGTCTTTGGCATACCAAACTAAGTTAACGTTTCCATTGTCACTCTATGGCTTCTGTTTTACTTATCCATCATAAAGATCACAGAAATATTGGGTAAACGGAAAAAGAAAAGAATCCGTGGAATTACTATTCAATCTGAATAAGTAAATAAATTAAGGTAAAGAGGTCAGTATTAATATTGACCTCCTATATATCCTTTACATCTGGTGGCAACGTACAAGTTTTCTGAACGTTTATTCATAAATCTGTGATCCATCATGAACTTGAAACGTATGTTGGCATGATTATCCAATTTTGGACTCCGAAGGTGATAATTTTTGGCTGAGGTGTTCAAGACAGGCAGATTCTGCATGTTTTATCATTTGAAGCTGAGAGATTGTTATTGTTCAACTCTTTAGCACGCTGTTGGAAGCTTTTAGGTGAAGTTTTGTCAGCCTGTGGGGGGTTCTGGTTCCGTTCGGTCCAGTTCACGCACAGACTCCTGTACAAAGCTATGTTGACCGCCGAGTCAAACTGCCTGAAAAGCTATTATTAACTTATACAAGATTGCTGTGTGTGGTATTTTTACATTTTAGAGCAGGTCAAAAGAAGCATATTACTGTTAGAAACGTGTCGGATAGTGGTTCGTGAAACCCGAGTTCTGCTCTTTAAAAGTGGATGGAACTGACCTTGACGCGGCTCTGAGAGAGTCCGTGTTGTGTTGCAGTTAAAGTGCTTTGCTACTAAGCGTAGCTAAGTTGTGCCTATTTTAATTGTGATTGCCATGTTTTAGAATTTTAGGAAGTTAATTTGAAGCGTTTGAGTTGTTTAAGGGTCTGTAAAAGTTGTGTTCTGTTGTGCTAAGGTAATGTTAAAGGCTACGTGTCTTTACATGTTGTCTATGAGCTGTGATTGGATAAAACGAGAGCTGTGAGCTGTCAATCACTCTCATAGCGAGCGCTGATTCGCTGAAGTGGGGACGCATGCCGTTGCGGTCCGCACATTTTGTCGTCATTTCCGGCACTGCATTGGTCGAAGGTATGAAAACTACATTAAACATGAATGCTTGGGAATAGAACTACAAGCGCTGTGATTGATTGGTTGACGTCGCGTATCTATGTAGCGAGCTCCGCCTCGCTCAAGTACGGAAGCTGGTGACGCGCTACGTCGACCCACCTATTTTTTATCGTCATTTCCAGGTGCGGCACTTTGAGTGACAGTTCACACTCACAAGACAAACGGAGATTTCACTAAAAGTTTAAAAACTCATTTGAAGCCATCTAAACTGTCTAACAACATAAATTTGTCTCTGACAAGAACGTGGTTCGAGCGCTTATCACGGACACACTAGAAACTACTTCTAAAAGGTTGTTTTTATTTTAAATGCTGAATAGAAAAAAAATCAGTCGCCTCGTGATAATATTATGACTTGAAGCTGCCCCCTGTTGGTTAAAAGACATTAACAGTTGAGTTTTCTCAAAACATCATAAAAAGTCAGCATTTTTATGGTGAAATACCATCTTTAAAATTGTTCTGTACACGAACAAAAAACTCCTGTTTATTTTAAATAGAAAAATTAAAATAACAGATGTACAGACAAACATTTTTGCTTATTTTAAATACAAAAGAATTTAAAATAACAAACAAGAGTACAGTTTTCACTCCAGATAACTGTAGCGACACTCAAACGGTTTTATTGAAACTGAAATACATTCTCTTGGGGCAAAATAAAACAAAATCTGCTAACATTTTAGTGTGAACATTGCATTTATTTGAAATCTTTAAAAAGGCGTTTGAGTGAAAGACAGAAAACATTAAGCGTGGTTTAATAGTAATTGTTTTAAAAGATAAGTCTATTTAAGTTAATACGGCCACAAAGGCTTTAACTTATAATATTCTTCATTGAAGGTAAAACCTAAAATAAATATTGAGGTACTGTATGAATAAAAGACTTGTTTATAGATTACAAGAATAAAACCAGAAAGCTGTTTTAGTTAAATAACACCGCTAAGAAAACATTTATTTGCATACACTATAATAAATACCATCTTGCTGATTCTCACAAAATCAACACAAAACATGTTAGATACAGATACAATTCCATCGTATTGATTGTTACGAAAACAAAACAGAGATGGATGAGCCAATATATGATGAGGTTCCAATCGAAGTGGACACAAAGATGACAGATCATATATACTATAATGATGTACAAGAACACAGGTACCATAATGATCTGCCATTTCTACCCGATCCAGAAGCAGTATATGAAGCCCCAGATTAGTTGCTGGACTTCGATTCAGAACACTCAAAGATGACAGAAGCAGATGATGCTGAGTCATTTACAAGCAATTTTGAAGCTTTACAGCTGATCAAAGCGGAGTTTGAAGAACTGCAGAACCATGTACGATGGCTATCAGACTCACTGAAGACATGAACAACAAGAAAGAGATGAAGCTGACAAACGCTGCATGGAGTTACAAAGTGATAATGAGAGTTTACAGAGAAGATTAAAAGATTGTAGGGCAAAGCTGGTCTTAACAACAGACAGCCCCTAGAGGGACAAGGAGAATGAAAAACTGCAACATCAGCTGCGGTCGTCACCTAAGTCACATGAAAGAAGCATCAGAGAATGAGCTCACAAACTGTACACAACGTTACAAAGTGATTATAAAAAATCACAAGAACGGTGCACGGAGTTACAAAATGAAAATGAGTGCTTAACAAAAGAAATAGAAGAAGGCATCCGAGTCATGGAATCATTTCCACATGAGTACACGATGTTACAACTAGTGCATTAACAGAATACCCGAGTTTTCGACAGCTCGAGTGCTTTGACTTCTATCGAGGCTTTTTTGTCCACCTCGAGTACCCGTAGTGACGTCATCACATCACATTTCACAGCGTGCGAGGTAGCTTTTAGCTTTTAGTAGACGCCACAAAATGGATTCCTTTGTGCGCACGGATGTAAATGGAGCAGGCAGTCTTGTCAAAAAGGTAAAACAGTTTTTAATTTATAAAATGCGCTATTTCCTGTTGATTTTCTGTTCTCTGACCACCGTAGATTGTGACTGGCAGCAGGTGGCGGTGTTGCATTGCAGGCCACATATATAACACGGCAGCTTCCTCTCTCGTTTCACAAACAAAAGCAACATATTAATCTCTCTAGACCTATTAAAAAAACCTATAAACACATTAATCTCTAAAAGTAAACCTAAATTGCACAGCACTTCAGGCTGTGGTGCGGTGTTGCCCCATTTGTTTTTCAGTTTCGGTTTCAGCGCCGCACGGTATACTTTCACTTTTAATATTAATAATAATAACTAATAGTTTTGTTTTTCCTGTGACTTATCTGCAGTATGATAAATGATAGGAGCATAATAAATGCTCCCAATGTTTTGTTGGTCTTTTTTTTCTTTTTGTAAAGACGGTTTTTATGCATTTATATTTATTTATTTATTTTGCATCATAAGACACTGTGACGTCATCGGCTACTCGAGCGTCGTTCGAGTTTTTTTATGTTAAGGTCGAGGTTAAAAATTATGTACTCGTTCAACCCCTAGTTACAACGTGAAAATGAAGGGTTAAGAGTCCAACTAACAGTTGTAGAATAGAGCGTGCATCAGCAATGAACAAACTCTTTGAAGAGGAGAGAAAATGTTTGGATCTCATGAGTAAACACCATGAGAATCCACCACCTCCGCCGCCCCCTCCCATACCTGAAGACCCACTCCCTCCTCCACTGCTCCCGCCCATGCCCGATGCACTACTCCCTCTGCCACCACCCCCACCTCAACAGACATTTGCTAGGATAACCCAATGGCAGGTACCATGTCAACAGGTGTACCTGGTGCGCAGATATCACTATCAATGGTTCTCAATTCGCTGTCCCAATAGAACGACTCCATAAAATTTCCCAGTTCGTTCAACGTTTTGAGCCAGGGCAATATGGTTCAACTGAAACCGATACCTATCTGAAAGACATTGAGTTTAAACTGGCATGCTATCCGAATGCTACGGTCGACGATAGAGTCGGTTTAATCAAACTCACCTCAAGCAGAAAAGTGCAGCACTTCATTGCGCGTCAACCAGTCGCCATTTTGAAGGATTACAAACTTTTCTGCGAAACTCTACTGCAAGAATATGCTCCTCGCATGGGAGACGTTGGCAACCAAGCCGCATTGAAAATCACTCAGGGGCAGAATGAACATCCGATCCCATATTATGACAGACTTTTCGAAGCCTTTTTTGGTGATAGAAATGAGCCAGGTATGGAGGATGAGCGTGATTTTAAGTTTCTTTTTATGAACAATCTATATTCAGAGATTGGTTCAACGGCCAACCTCATGGCCAACTACAAAGAAAAAACCATGCGTGAATTAAAGGAGTGCGCTATACGTGTTTTTGAAACATACAAGTGACACAAGAAACCCGTAGAAGTGTATCCAGGTGAAAAGGTCAGATACCAAACGCTAGAACTTGAAGGAGCAAGAGCGCCAGCTCACTCTTTTAAGGAAGGCGAGAAAAAACAAAATTTCAAACCTAACAAACCGCAAAATGAAGGTGTCCGCTGGAACAAAGACCAAAAGGGGTCCAGAGACCCGAAGTGGTGCAGGCCGCATCAAGAGGATGAACCCCATCATCAAAAAGGGGGGGCATTCCAAAAGAAAAAGAAATATGGGTCCCAAGGAGACTCATATGAAAGAGGGTGGTCCCAGAGGGGACCCCCGAGCAATGCGCCAGCTCCTGCACCTCAGACTGAACAGTCCGAGGCGAGGAAAAACCCACAGAAGTTCCAGAAAAAAGGCCCTAAACCTCTGTCCTCAGAAGAGATGGAGAACATACGTCGGTTGTTAGAAAGTTTGAAAAAAACAAACAAGGAAAACAAACCTGGAGTAATGTGTAGCACTATCATTGATAGTAACTCAGAGCACACAAATAACAACAATGCCACAATTGCTGACAGTCACCAAGATACTGATGGTCAGGATGCTGACAATCAGGGTACAGACAGTCAACAAGACGTTGACTGTAACCATGACATCATTGTTACAGAGTCCGAGAGCCCCTCATCAGAAAAAGGGAGGGAAAGCTCACTCACCAAAGACTCGTCACAGACCAAACATTCAGACCCATGTGTGACTGCACTACCAGTACTGATAAATGAAAATGACACAGACAATGGTAGATGTAATATACGTCGAAGAAAACCTGATAGGTTCCTGTGTAACATTATCAGGAAAGGGCCCGCTAAGAAAGCTTACCTGTCAATCACATTAGAAGGGGTCCTCACAGAAGAGGCCCTCCTAGACGGTGGGGCCGACATAACCATTATGTCACCCACACTGTTGGAGGAGCTACGGATAGCCGCTAACGGTGTTGACAGGGAAATACCCCTCAAAGAATGTGCTGTAGTATTGCAGGGACTCTCAGAGACGAGAACAACCCTAACAGCTATAGCCATGGTTCACATGCAAATTGGTGAAACCACGCTATACCACCCGGTACACGTGTCCACCGTTGACTCATTCCCATTTTTGGTCAGCCAAGACTTTATAAACCGCTTCGACGAAATTATAGATTATGGCGATCAAACAATGTGGACCAGAGTGAGCCAACCACTGCCGATCGATATGCCTACACAAGGTGACACTGACTGTCTAACAGCAGGTACCGCGGAAGGCACAAGGGGATCCTCAAACGAGAGCACAATCCCGGTAAGTGAACCTTCAGCAACAGGTGAGGCAGACGAGGTCCAACAAGAGAGCCCCCTCTGGAGCTGAAACAGTCAGCACTTACTGAACACTACCTACCACAGGTAGTCAACGGTGTTGAGATCCAAGGATCCCACACCGATGATGCTGTTCTGTCCCCTTGGACGGAGAAATCAGCGATCAGCCAAGCTTTCTATGGAACCTTGGTTAAAAAACAGTTGGGTCTAGGAATGAACAAAAAAGCTTTCCGCTTTTCGTTAAACCCCAACGATAAACAGGTAATGACCGCAAAAGGGATCATTGACCTGAAACTAATCTGGAACCAACGAGAACTGGATCACCCGTTCCTCGTGGTCCCGAACTTACCACATGCAACCTACATAGGCTCCGACATTTTGGTAAGATTAAGTGTCCGAGTGGACATCAACAACAATGTACTGTGGTCACTAGACACAGCCACGAGGGACTCTCCTGTGCTAACCACAGAGAACCTTAAGGTTGGACAGACCATACCAGAGGTCTGCCAGATTGCCAACAGCCATAACACTGCGGTACCACCTCAGGTTATCAGAGAGTCAGAGAGTCTTTATTGTCATTTGCACCGCATGTGGTACATGTGATGAAAACGAGATTATGTACACAGGGTCCCAGTTACATCCAACAACAAATGCAAGAGAAAAAAAAAGAAAAAACAGTAATAACATCTAGAATTAACTAAGAAAAACATCAACTAGTAATACACTAAGCCCTAATGTAGTGGAAAAACATCATTATAAACAGCAGCACGAACATGAGTCTGTATGAGCAGATGGTCACAAATGAACACAGCAACAAGAAAACAGATCAGCATCAGCATGATGTGATATTTTGCAGTGTTTATTCTTATTATTTATTTATTCATGAGTCTAACAGCCTCAGGGTAGAAGCTGTTCCTCAGTCTAGTGGTTCTACATTTGATGCTCCTCAACCTCCGTCCTGAGGGGAGTGGGGCAAAGAGTGAGTGTGCTGGGTGAGTGAGGTCTTTCATGATACAGGTGAACAAGCCGGTGATGTTTCATATCATGAAAGGACAAGCTATTAGCACAAAACAGGCACACTTTCAACCATCTCCTATGTTTTTCAACTTAGGACTGTCCATGGAGGCCACATGCCAAGTGACCCTCGACTGCAGAACCACGACTGTTGCTGTGTGCAACACAAGCACAGAAGAGGTACTGATCCCAAAACACACACAGCTAGGATGGTTGATCTCTACTGATTTTCATGATTTTGAGCTAAGCATTCCATTTCTGGGAGGACTCCCAGAAAACTTGATCCCAAGTCAACACACGGGGCAAGTCTTGTTCACGAAACCAACACAGGCCATAGCTCTTTTCTCCCCCACTGAGTCCGACCAGGACACTGTCCACAGGTTCGGTTTCAACAAAGGAGACAGTCTAGGCCCTCAAACTTACAGTGCACTACCTGTTGACAGGTTTTACGACACTGAAGGGGACTCACTGGAGCTCCCCAAAGAACAAGAACCCCTCTCAATTGCTTCACAGATTGACCAGGTGGTCGCCCAAGCCGACGCCCTGAAAACTGATGAAGAAAGGGACAAACTTCGCAAAGTTCTTCTAAAATATGAGAAATCATTCTCAACTGACTCGATGGATTGTGGGTTGACCACGCTCCACACAGTGAGCATCCCAACCCCGCCTAATGCTCCACCTGCATTTGTCAGACAATACAAGATTCCTCTGGCAGCACATCAACCTATCAGGGAAATCATTGATGACCTGTTAGAAAAAGGTATCATCCGATACTGTAACAGCACTTACTCTGCGCCTTTATGGCCGGTGTTAAAACCAAATGGTAAGTGGAGACTCACTATAGACTACAGAAAACTAAACAAACAAGTTCCCTTATCCAGATGGCCTATGACGTAGCTCCAACAGGAATTGCACAAGGTCACTAATGGTAAGTAATTTTCGACCCTCGACGTCACCTCTGGTTTTTGGACCATCCCTGTGCGCAACGAGGACCAATATAAACTGGCTTTCACTTTTGGTGTCCGTCAATACACCTTTAACAGGTGTCCCTTTGGCTACGTTAACTCACCTGCAGAGTTCAACATCTTCTTGAACAGAGCATGTCCAGACGCCCACTAGCGTGGGATACTGATTTAAGTGGACGATGTCCTTTTGAGGCAGCCAACACTGGACTCACATTTGACTAAGATCGACCACGTTCTGAATCAACTAACAACTGCTGGTGCTAAGATATTGTCAAAATGCCAATGGTGCAGAACCAAGGTTGACTATGTTGGCCTACTTGTAGGCCCAGACGGAGTACAACCACAGCTGACTCGCACCCAAGGCCTCGACAATCTCAAAGTCCCCACCAATCTCAAAGAACTACAAAGTTTTCTGGACGTGTGTAACTACTCAAACCAATTCATAGAAAACTATGCAGACCTTGCGAAACCACTGACTGAACTCCTAAGGAAAGACGTTCCATTTGTCTGGACTGACAAGCAACAGCAGGCAATGGACGCTCTTATAAACAGGATCAAGTCAGCCCCATGTTTAGTCTACCCAGACTACAACAAAGAGTTTTACTTGGAAGTGGGCTTCTCAGCTCATTGCATAAGTGCAGGTCTGTACCAAATACACGACAGAGACAAACGTGTAGTAGCCTACGCCAGCAAAACGATGGCAGGCCCCGAGTTGAGATTCTCAGACTGTGAGAAAGCTTTACTGACCACAGTGTGGGCAGTTAAACATTTCTCCAGCTACATTGGTGGACAGAAAATCATTGTGGAAACACAACACCAGCCAGTGACTTTTCTTAACAGTGAACGCATCAGAGATGGTGTGGTAACAAACTCACGTGTTGCAACGTGGCTCATGGCGCTTCAAAGTTTTAACCTAGACATACGTTATGGTCAAAACAAGAAGTCACATCTGGGGACGGACTTGGCAATCTGCCAAAAGTGTACACAAGATGTACCAGCCACCCAGCCGCCGGTTGAGGTAAAAACCCCAGTAACTGAAGACCCGAATCACCACTTCTTTGATGACAATATCTGCAAAGATATGACAACATTGTACGTGGATGGATCTTCATTCCTCCGCGACAAAATCTGTAGGGCAGGTGTTGGAGGGGTCCTCCTCCAAGACCAAGAACAGATTACTTTCAGCTACAAATTAGGCTCTCAGACTTCTCAGTACGCTGAGATTGCAGGAATCCTAATAGCTCTCCAGATGGTAGTAGAACGCTCCATCAAGACGCTAGTCATCTGCACTGACTCTAACTATGCTCGTTTAAGTTTCGCTTGTCACCTCGCTGTGTGGAAACAGAATGGTTTCCTAACAAGCGACAGGAAAGTGGTCAAACACAAAGAGCTTTTCATAGCGTGTGATCACTTGGTGACATCACACGACTTACAGATCTACTGGAAGAAAGTTCCAGGACATTCTAGAGTCCCAGGCGATGACAAGCACTACAATGACATTGCAGATTCCTTAGCCAAAGAAGGAGCCGACGAAGGTCCTCTATGGTCCTTCGACCCCTCCTGGTTAATCAAGACTCTGTCAATACAACCTACAGTCAGGGTTATGGCAGTCACACGTGCACAGGCCGCAGCCAGACCTGCTGACAACGCAGTCTCTGTACGACCCGCACTGACTGACCCAGACATCATCCAACTACAGAAGTCGGATCCTGCTATCAACTCCATGATACTGTACCTGACTGATCCAGACAAAAACACTCCGTCTAAAGACGAACTGGATTCCGATCCAGACCTTAAAGTCCTTTACCAGCTGCGCAAACAGCTAAAACTAATCAAAGGCATCCTAACTTTCGCTCATGGACCAACGTCCTCACCTGTGTTCGTGGTTCCCCATGACCAAAGGGGGGTGATGTTAGTTCATGCCCATGATCTCCCGTCCGCAGGACACAAAGGAGATAAAGCCACGCTGACGGCATTAAAACAAATTGCCTATTGGCCTGGAATGAAAAAGGATGTCAAGGACTACATTGAAGGGTGCGTGGTCTGTGGCCAGTTTCAGCCAACCAGACCACTTCACAGAGCACCACTGCAAAGCAGAGGCATTGCATTCCCATGGTCTGACCTCCAGATCGACTGGGTTGGACCACTCACTAAGAGCTCTAGAGGAAATAAATATTTTCTCACGGTAACCTGTGCATTTACCAAATGGGTAGAATGCCTACCAGCTCCTAACGACATAGCACAAACCACTGCTATGTTGTTAATGAATCATATATTCTCAAGGTTTGGACTTCCCCTTCGGGTGAACTCAGACCAAGGTACACACTTCACAGGTGAAGTGATGAAAGAACTGTGGAAGACGCTAGGCGTCAAGGCCAACTTTCATGTTGGCTACCACCCACAGGCTTCAGGACAAGCTGAGAGAGCAAACAGAACTGTGGTAAGTATTTTGAAGAAATACGTGACTGCAAACCACAAGGACTGGGATGTGAAACTCCCTCTGGTCCTCATGGCCATAAGAGCCATTCCACATACATCAACTGGCATCTCTCCCTTCGAGATGATGACCGGTCGACAAATGACTCTCCCTCACCTGTTGTACCAACCAGGCGACGCCGCCATGGCGACAGCCTACATTACACAACAATACATGAAAGATTTGAATGTACACCTCAGAAACACTTTTGCTTTCGCCCAGAAAAACCTGGAAAGATCCGCTGAAGGACACAAGGCGTACTACGACCAGAAGGCCTCTCATAATGAACTCAAAGCGGGAGACAGAGTCTGGTACTATACGTTCGCCCCCGCAACCGGGAAAGGAGAGTCCGGGACCGGAACTCTCGCCCGTTAACTGATGCCCAGGTGGACTGGACCTCATCTGATAACAGACAAAGTGTCCTCAGTCGTCTACGAAATCAAAATCAGCAAAAGCCGCAAAGAGCCAATTGCTAAATGGGTACATCGAAATCAGATCAAACCTTACAAGGCGTTCAATGACTCCACAAAAGACAAAGATCTCACAAACTCACCGTCTTCATGGGATAAAGTGGCAAGATGGCCGCGCTCAGTGCAGCCGCAGCTTCACGAGTTCCCGGATCATCTCTAGCTTTTAGTAATTTTAATAGTGTTTTTGTACCTGACTCTGCGCGTGTTTTGCGGGTGAATTACAGCCGAACTGATCTGTTAAGAATTGGAGCGGATTTACCACAGGGCACAGCTGAAATCAGCAACGAACTCAAATCAGAGCTCGGAAGATTGGACCTGCTAAAAACGTCCTTCTGGAAGCAGATACGCTCCAGGGGAAAGAAAAGAAAGCGTTGCTCACGAGGAAAGAAGCGGGGTTGCCGTGCAGGAATTATGACGAGAATGCGGGCAGACGCTAAAACCGGTAAACCCCCGATGCCGGCTCTTTTCCTGTCTAACGTTCGCTCGCTCGACAACAAGATGGATCTACTTCGTTTGAGGGTAACCACGTCGGAGGAGATGAGAAGATGCTCTGTGCTTTGTCTTACGGAAACTTGGATCTCTGAGGACACTCCAGACTCTGTTTACGAGCTGGACCAGAGGATCTTTTTCAGAACAGACCGGTGCACCGAGACTACGGGGAAAACGCGAGGTGGTGGTGTTTGTATTTACGTACACAAGGATTGGTGCACGAACTGTGCTGTGATAAAAAGAGCTTGTTCAGCTGCCGTGGAGTTGATCACAATAAGATGTAGGCCGCATTATATGCCACGTGACTATTCAGTGATCGTAATCAGCGTTATTTACATAGCCCCTGATGCTAATGCTAATGACGCCCAGAGAGAAATTCATGACTTACTCACCTCGCTGCAGTGTAAATATCCTGAGGGGCTTTTCATTGTTTGCGGGGACGTCAATCACGTAGATCTCCAAGTGTCCCTCCCAGCCTTCAATAAGAACGTCTTCGCAGCTACGAGAGGAGATAAAACACTCGACCAAGTCTTCACAAATGTAAAGGGGGCATACACGGCGAAGACACGCCCAGCGCTCGGAGCTTCCGACCACGACTCTCTGATTCTGGCCCCAAGAGAACTCCCTCCACTCAGGCGCTCAAAGCCGGAACAAAGAGAAATAACAATCTGGCCTCAAGATAGTTCCCCCTTGTTGAGAGACTGTTTTGAGAGGACAAACTGGTCTGTTTTCAGAGAAGCAGCCACTGATGGAAGTTCAGTGGACATGGAACTGTACGCTTCCTCAGTCCTGGGTTACATCAGTACATGCTCTGAAAATGTATCCATAAAAAAATATGTGAAATCCTACCCGAACCGGAAACCCTGGTTAAATAAAGAAGTTCACGCCTTGCTAGCAGCCAGAGACACTGCATTCAAGTCAGGAGATAAAGTGGAACTGAGAAAGAGCAGGAATGAACTGAAGGATGGCATTAAGAAGGCCAAGGCCACGTATGCACAGAGGATCGAGGGACAGTTCACCTCACAAGACCCACGGAGCATGTGGAAGGGTATTAAATGCATAACAGATTACAAAGGCAAAAACAAACAATGCCCCAGGGACCCATCTCTGCCTGATGCCCTCAATAAGTTTTATGCACGTTTTGATGATCCAAACAGACCTGCTAGCACCAGACTCACCTCATCACCAGATGAAGAGCATCTCAGGGTGTCCGCAGCAGAAGTGAGAGGCAGTCTCAGAAAGATTAATCCTCATAAAGCAACCGGACCAGACAACATCCCAGGGAAAGTTCTGAAGGAATGTGCGGACCAGCTCTGTGAGGTGCTGGCTGACATCTTCACCACCTCACTTGCACTGGAGTCAGTTCCCACCTGCCTGAAGACCGCGACCATCATCCCAGTCCCAAAGAGCTCCACAGTGACTGGTCTGAATGACTATAGACCGGTGGCCCTCACCCCGATAGTCGCTAAATGTTTTGAGAAACTGGTCATGTCCCACATCAAGGCAACCGTCAACATCAATGAGGACCCTCATCAATACGCATACCGTGAGAACCGATCAACAGAGGACGCCATTTCTTCCGTGGTCCACACTGCTCTCACCCACCTGGATCAGAAAGACTCATACGTGCGTCTGCTCTTTGTGGACTTCACATCTGCCTTCAACACCATGATCCCCCAAACTCTGATAGACAAACTATCTACACTTGGACTAAGCCCCTCTATTTGTAACTGGGTACTAGACTTCTTAACAGACAGACCACAGTCCGTGAAGATCCACAACTTCTCCTCCTCCACCATTTCATTCATTCATTCATTCAACCTTTATTTAGTCAGGTAAATCTTTTGAACCTCATGGGCTCATTTACAAAAGCGACCTGCTAAAACTAAAGAACAATGAACAGCAGTGATAGAATTTCATTAAACAATAAACAAACAAACAATAAACAATAGAAAACAAAAAGAGAGAAAAAAACAAAAGATTTTTTTTTTCTTTTTTTTAACAAAGTATCAAAAAACTAGCAAAACATTATAAGGTAGACGTATAAAATCAAAGACAGGAACAAATCTGCATTGGTTTTTGCCAGGATTCCAACAGATTCTGAAAACCATTTAGAGAAGTCAAGGTCGAGAGCTTCAGATCTTTTTGTAAGATATTCCATGAAGCAGGAGCAGAATAGGAGAAGGCCCTTTTTCCAAGTTCAGTCCTCACTGACGGAACACTGCAGGTAATCATGTCCTGAGAGCGCACACTGTAGCTGCACTCACTCATAACCCTTAGCACTGGCTCTCCTCAGGGATGTGTGCTGAGCCCCCTTCTGTTCACTCTGCTCACATATGATTGTACAGCCACACTTCCAGGCTGTCATATTGTTAAGTTTGCAGATGATACAGCGGTGGTGGGATGCATCACAAACAATGATGAGTCCAGCTACAGACAGGAGGTGGAACACCTGGAGAGCTGGTGCAAAGAGAATAATCTTCACATGAATGTGAAGAAGACAAAGGAGATGATTGTGGACTTCAGAAGGAACAAACACACCCATGCCCCACTGATAATAGGTGGGTCTGCAGTGGAAGTGGTCTCCAGCTACAAATACTTGGGTGTACACATGAATGATAACCTCAGCTGGAGCAACAACACCACCAGCCTGATCAAGAAAGGTCATCAGAGACTCTACTTCCTCAGACGGCTGAGACGAGCTGGTCTGAGCAGCCCAGTTCTCACCTCCTTCTACAGGTGTGCAGTGGAGAGCATCCTGTGCTCCAGCATCAACGTGTGGCATGGAGGCTGCACAGTTGAAGAGAGGAAAGCTCTGCAGAGAGTGGTGAAGGCTGCACAGAAGTCTGTTGGAGTCAGTCTCCCCACCATCACAGACATTTACACCTCTAGATGCAGGAAAAGAGCCACCTGTATCATGAAAGACCTCACTCATCCAGCACACTCACTCTTTGCCCCACTCCCCTCAGGACGGAGGTTGAGGAGCATCAAGTGTAGAACCACTAGACTGAGGAACAGCTTCTACCCTGAGGCTGTTAGACTCATGAATAAATAAAAATAAAATAAAATAAACACTGCAAAATATCACATCATACTGATGCTGATCTGTTTTCTTGTTGCTGTGTTCATCTGTGTTCATCTGTGACCATCTGCTCATACAAACTCATGTTCGTGCTGCTGTTTATTCCCACTATATTAGGCTTAGTGTATTACTAGTTGATGTTTTTCTTAGTTAGTTCTAGATGTTATTACTGTTTTTCTCTTTCATTTGTTGTTGGATGTAACTGGGACCTCGTGTACATAATCTCGTTTTCATCTCATGTACCACATGCGGTGCAAATGACAATAAAGACTCTCTGACTCTGACTCTGATAATAAGGTCGCCCAAACACAAGTTAGTAAATAAACTAATCAGGTTTAAACTACCATATTTTCCACCCTATAAGTCGCATAGTCCAATTTGAACTTAGAAACGCTAAGTCTAACACCCACAACAAAAAACTAACCTTAACGACCATTTAAGTCCACGAGATTTAATTTGACCTCGGTCATAAAGTTGAGACCTGTTTTTCTTGTGTGTTGCACTTTGGAATCTGACGACAAGAGTGTGTCGAAGCAGTGAAACGTTGTTTCCTTGTTGTTTAGTCATTACTGTTGTCATTAGTTGAGATATTGTTTGGTTCTGAACACTCCCAGCCAAAAAGGTTTTGTATTAACATTGGTTAATGAATGATATGGATTTAACTATGCCAACATGCAGTTCGTTTTGTTAAATCTCAATCGTCGAAGAGTCAATGTAGTTTAAAGCTACTCAAGGTACCATAAACTACACTGGTCTCACAATTTCTAAATTGAACCGATTCGATCGTTTCTATTCTAGATTATCTATTCATTTTGATGAGTCTCGCCATAGACTTCAAAATTTATTAGGAATACCAAATCCTACGTCGTTCGTCTAAAAGACAACAGACATTTAGATTAGGGATGTGCCGATCAGGTTTTTTAAAACCGATACTGATACCGATCACCTATGTGTGACGATCACCGATACCGATCACAATTACCGATTGCCTATATGTGAGCCGATCACATAAACCGATCACCGATCACCGATCAAATGGCTTACCTGTAATTTATGAGTGCTGCTTCTGGCTACAAGATCTGAAAACTTTTCAGATCTTGTAGCCAGAAGCAGCACTCATGTTATTTTCAGAACCATAAAATCACCATAATTCAGACAAAAACATATTTTTACTAATTTATTTCAGAGAACAAAGTAAATAAAAGTAATTATCAACTGCATTATCAAAGAAAAATGTTTACCTTACTAACTTTCAATAAAAAAAAAGGTTTTTTATTGTTTTAAAAAAAACACATCTATTACTTCATATAAAAAACTAAAATACCCCATTTGCTACTTAAAGCTGCACTGTTGGCTGTTTTTACAAATGGCTTTATAAATACGTAAAGTATCATTATTATTATTTTTAAATAATTTCGTGCTTTTTTGAACAACTTCCTGCGGGAACCAGGTGGCGGTAATGCGCTTAATATGAGTTCGCCAACCGCCATTCAACTCTATAGAAGAAGAAGAAGAAGAAGAAGAACCAGGAAATACCGCCTCCGCCATTTTACATTCATTAGTTCCACACTCGGCACTCGGCTTTTGGAGGACTGTTTCTCCCATAAGAGGATGCCTCATACGGATAAATTAACTGGAAACACTCCCTGAACTCTGTGAATGTCTCAGGACTGGAGCAGCAGCTCCTACAGCGCCGCGCGAGACCAGCAGCTCATGGTATGAGCTAAGGCTAACATGCTAAACCAGAGCTGCCGCAGACAGCCGGCTTTGTGCGATCAGAGGTTCCTGGAGCTCGCCTCGATGTCGGACTGGAAGCAGAAGATATCGGGGGACACCCAGCTAACTTGGAATAACAAAGCCGACAGCCTTTTTGAAGCCGCAGCTAAACTGGACTGCCCGTAACTGCGCAGCGGAGCGGACTCGGTGGGGCTACTCGGTGGGGCTACATGCTAACAGGTGTTGCTTATGGGGGCGCTGGCAGACGGCTTTTGGTAAGTTATTAAAACTATTAAAACATTTTAATGACGAATTAGGTTTGTTGTGTTGAAGGACTTCGTTGAAATTCCTCCACGAGGTACTTTTTCGTCGCACGTTTTGCAGTTAGCAAACTTCGTATCACAGGCTCTGTGATCGGTAATTGAAGGCAAAAGCCGATCACATCCACTTTAATGATTATCGGTGCCGATTGATCGGTTACCGATCGATCGGCACATCTCTAATTTAGATCAAACTATATTTCATTTTTCTATTTTAGTTTAACCTAAACTAAGTAATGAATGGAGGAATAGTTTGGAATTAGAGGCCTTCGTTACAGAAGCCCTCCAAAATTTTATAGGTATAGATCCCTATTTCTAATTTTACAGAATTGATCCACCCCTTAATTGGTAATTGTAGCTGATCTAAATCATGATAGCTTACACACCAGGTGCATATAGGTAGGGCCTAATGTAAAATCCCAATCATAAGCCCACCTAAAAAAACACATAATTGCATGACACATAGAACCAGAGTGGCACTGACTGGAAGCCAACCAGCCAACAACCTTCGATGTGGGGACCTGCAGCTCCAACGCTTGGTCTTCAACCTTCATCCAAGGGTCGCCTCCTCTGCGTCAATCGAGGGATCCCCTCTACATGCTGATTATAAAAACAATTGTTGCTGATGAAATCACCAACTCTAATCGATATGGAATTACTGCTGTGGAATTACCGCTGTGGATTATAAGACTTTGTTTTCCAAGGGATCACAGACTTTGTTTTCCAAGAGTTAACAGACTCAGTTTTCCAAGGGATTAAAAGCTTACCGCAATGGGATTACCTCCGAACAGTATGGAAGTTCCAAAAACTTTATGGGATTATAATTTTTGATTTTTCTTTTCCACTTGCTGGATTACTTCAAGATCAGAGACAGTTCAAGGTTTCCTTTCGTGTTGGACCCCATCCCCAAGGACTGACGATGGCTTCCAAAAGGGGGGAGATGTAGTGGGCATGACCGTGTCCGCTCTGATACACCTGTGCATTTTTTAACTGTTCCAGAGATGACCTTTACTGACCTTTCAGTAATCTGACACTTAACACAATTTATTTTATTAGTTTGAATCAAAGGACAGATTCACTCAAAAGAGACTATTTCTATCTTTGATATGTTCTAATACAAAATATAATCAGAGCATCACCTGTGTTTATTCATGAACAGTGTTGTAATTTACAATATGTCTTATGATCACATATGTATATGCTGTGTCATTTCTACAATTGAAAAGGTGTCAAAGTTCAGATAATATGTCAAACTGCCTTTCTCAGAAGTTGTTTTTGTTGAGTTTCAGCTAAAACTCTCACTAGCATCTGAAAGTCTCCTCACTGAGACACTTTTCCTAAACAATTTCTCTCTGCTCTGAATTTCACCTTGAATCGTGACAACAACAAGTGAACTGCTCGACTGGTTCTTTTTTGGACCAATCGGGAAGAGACAAGTCTCTCTCCTCTCAGATCTTCTACTAAGGTTCTAAGCTTTTGCTGGAAAGAAAGAAGTCTGCTGGTGTAAGCCTCAGCATGAGGTCTTCCCAAAGAACTGAATGAACGTCAGTCAAACGCTAAGGACACGTCATTCAGTTAAAGACTAATAACATGTTGTTATGAGTCCACTTCGAAGCGTAAGCTCAAAACTTTGTTTATTCCTTCCTGGAATAAGTTATCTTGAGCCAGAGGCCAGGAGCTGACGCATTTTCTGATGACCAACGCGAAACCAGGAGACGTTGGAAGGTAAACGAATAACCTGCTCAGATGTACTGGCCCCGCAAGGAACCCGTGCATCTGAAAAGCTACAAGGTCTTCTCTTACCGGGCTGTCGTCAAAAGGTAAAGAGCTGTTTACAAACGTACCTGGAATTTAGCAGAAGTCGGATGGAAAGTGTAATTTCTGGTTACACTCAAGATAAATAACTTCCTCTCTTAACCTCTCCCTCTTAAATCTCTCCATCTCCATTTCTAAGCTTGTAACTATATTTAAGCTAAGAGCCACAGACTAAGTATAATGACATCCTGTATTTATGTCTGTTGTTACAATTTAAATGTGCTGACGTATTAAATTGCAAGAAAGTGAAATCTATCAATCAAAGTGTAATGGTGTTAATTTTAGTTGAATAAATGGTTAATAAATGGTAGTGTCTTTGGCATACCAAACTAAGTTAACGTTTCCATTGTCACTCTATGGCTTCTGTTTTACTTATCCATCATAAAGATCACAGAAATATTGGGTAAACGGAAAAAGAAAAGAATCCGTGGAATTACTATTCAATCTGAATAAGTAAATTAATTAAGGTAAAGAGGTCAGTATTAATATTGACCTCCTATATATCCTTTACAAAGTTGTAAATGATATTTTAAAGTCCACAAATTTCAGAGGGTCACCTGAGAATATGGCAGGTTCAGGAACAGGAAGGCGATTTAAACTCAATGAGCTCGTTTAAGCTTCAGCCAAGTTTACTGCAGGATTCTCAAAGAAAATTCGAGGTGGTAGAATTGGTGCAGAGCGTGCAGCAGACTTTCTCAGGTGTTTTAAATATTTCTCTGATTTAACCTCAGGCTTAGAATCAAGATTTTCACCATCTTCAAGTCTGCTATAAACATCAACCCGAGCTGCAGCCATTTTAACTTCCATATCTGTTTGCATTACCTTCAATTTGCTCTTCTCATCAAGCTGCTGCAGCACTTCAGCTTCCTTTTGCTTCATTTCTGCCATAATCTGGGACTCATGATGTTTCCATTCACATTCAAGTTTACTGACTTTAGCTAGTTGAGATTCCATCTCCAACATGGATTTAACTTGAATCTTTTTGGCTGCAAGATCAGCTTCTGCCATTACCCGACCTTGAGAAACCTTGGAGCTGGTAGATGATGAGCATGAAGAAGAATTTTCAGTAGAGATTTCTCCAAACACAGACATATATTCATCTCTATTTAAGACTTCTCGCACCCTTTGCTTTTCTACTTCTTGATTAAAATTAAATTTATCTTTAACAATACCTTCTACTAAACGCTTACACACAAGATCTCATTTGTTAATATAGTACAGGCATCTAGTTTCTGCACTATGTCTGGAGTATTTAAAGAATTACGTTGAAGAAACTCATAATTCTGTTTCACTTTATCAAGACCTTTTTGGAATTGCTGATTTATTTCATCTAAATCTTCCTGAGAGCAGAAACCTTTTAATTTCTTCCTGGCTTCTCTGACAATTTGTTTCCAGGATGCATAAGATTTAAGAAATGCTTTTATCTGTTTTGTAGACTCTGCATCTCTATACTGCTCTCCTTTCTCAGTTAACTTTCTTGTGCGAGAACCTGAAACTAACTCTTGCTCACCAACGTCAACAGAAAGTTCCTTTTCACATGGCAATGACAATTTCAATTTTTACAATGACCTAAAGCCTTACAGTGAAATTAAACCTGTACATTCAAAGAAACTTATGTCGTGTTATTGAAAGAGTCCTCAGGCAAAACGTGTCAACGTGATTTCTTTATTTCAGATCGCCCTGCTTCCAGCTTTAGCCATCAGCCTTACAATCAGTGTCACCTGGCACCCTGAGCCTGGCGCTCCTTTTATGACATCATCACAAGTGGCCATCTGTAGTTTTCCCCCTGACCTCACATTAACACCACATCTCCCCTCTCTAGAATCAATGGGTGGACTATCATTGATTCAACAGACCATAGAGGATTATTCTGCCTCATAGCTGGAAGGTCTGTTCCTACCTAGAACTAGAAAACCCCGTTATAAACAGAAATACATATTTAATCATTCTCAAACTTTTAGCATAATATTCACACACTCTTATTCACATTATACATACACGTTTACAAGTTTAGTCTATCTGGTTTCACAACCCGTCTCCCAGACCTGGTTCAGGTGAAAGTTCTGGAAGGCTCTGTTGTGGAGGTTCTTCAGGACTTTGTTGAACCAGTTCTGGATCAACATCCCCTTCCAGTACTTCTGGCTCTGTCGAAGGCTCCCTGGCAACCAAATGACGACGATTTCGCCTAATCGGTCCATGGGGTCCTTCCACAATGTATGAGCGTGGAGTATAATGTGTGGTAATCACTGCTCCGCTTGTGCCTTGATCTTTAATCCACACACCTTGTCCTGGAGTCAGTTTGCTAAGAACTCTTGCTCTGTGGCGTGAATCATACCTCTCAGCATCATTTATCCTCCTCTCTTTCTCTTTTCGAGCAACAATGTCAACGTCTGGAAGAAATGGCCTCAACGAAGATGGAAGTGTCGGCACCATTGTACGAAGTCTCCTTCCCATAAGAAGTTCTGCTGGGCTGTAACCATTCCAAAGTGGTGTTGCTCTGTAGGCGAGTAAGGCAAGATACGGATCGGCTGCCTTTTTCAACAAGTTCTTTACTGTTTTAACAGCACGTTCAGCTTCCCCATTGCTTTGTGGATATCTTGGGCTACTGGTAATATGGTTAAATCCATATAACTTTGCAAATGTAGCAAAAGCAGCACAGGAAAACTGAGGACCGTTATCTGTAATCAATTCTTCTGGAATGCCGTGACGAGCAAACATAGATTTCAGATGAGGAATCACATCAGACGATCTTGTGGGACTTAGTTGAGCAATTTCCACAAATCTTGATGCATAATCCACAACCAGAATATAATCTTTTCCTTGCAGCGTAAACAGATCAGCCCCAAGTTTTTTCCATGGTCTGTCTGGATACTGTGATGGCATCAGCGGTTCTGTACAATTTTCTCTCTCTCTGTTGCAGGTTTGGCATCTTAAAACCAGTTCTTTTAACTGCTGGCTCAGTCCAGGCCACCATACTGACTGCCGCGCTCGTTCTCGACATTTCACCACACCCAGATGTCCTTCGTGTAGTCTCATGAGCACATCGTTTCTCATGGTTGAAGGAATAACAAGTCTCTCGCCCTTTAGCAACAGACCATCCTTCACTGTAAGAAACGCCTTTTCTGCCCAATACAGTCTGAGTGCTGGTTCGCTGTTATAGTGTGCAGGCCATCCTTCCACACACAGCTGCATCACACGTGCACATACACTGTCCCTTTTCAGCTCCTCTCTCAGCTCATCAAGGTAACCAGTGCTTGCAGGTAGGTTACGTACCACATCATCCACGTAAATGTTTGAGTCTTCGACCAACTCTGCTTCGGTTGCAGTTAGGTTTCCTGCCATGGGAGCACGTGACAGTGTGTCAGCTGTCCACAATTCTTTCCCTGGCACATATGAGATGGAATATGAATATCTCATCAGACGCATTCGAAAACGCTGGATACATGGTGGAAGGCAATCTAACGTCTGCGAACCCAACAGACTCAAAAGTGGTTTATGATCTGTCTCTAACTGAAAATGTCTACCAATGAGATAAGTACTGAATCTTTCACAAGCCCAGGTGATACTAAGAGCTTATTTTTCCACCTGTGCGTATCTCTGTTCAGTCTGCGATAGAGACCGTGACACATATGCTACAGGTCTCCATTCTTGACCCCATTTTTGAAGCAGCACACTCCCCAGACCGTAAGCAGATGCGTCTGCCGTGACTTTACATTCCCGGTTTGTATCATACATGGCTAACACTGGCGGGGATATAAGCATTTCTTTTAGTTCATTAAATCCTCTAGCCTGATCAACTCCCCACATCCAACAGTTTTTCTTAGATAAGAGATCCCTCAGAGGCTAGTGTGCGCTCTGGGTGGATATTTAGTCTTGCCACTCGTAACATAGCTCTTGTACACTCTGTCAACAGATTTTCCCTTCTCTGTTTCTGAACTGATATCATGACGCAGACAGGATTGCTGCCGTTTCACTTCTTCACTCTGTCTTGCTGAATAGATGGCTTTCTCTAGAGTTAAATCTGGGTCAAGCTGCATGCGTTCGGATAACCTGTTATCCTGCAGACCCACCACCAGTCTGTCCCGAATCAGTTCATCATGTAGCGCTCCATAATTGCAATGTTCTGCTAGCGCATACAGTGAAGTAACAAAAGCATCAACAGTTTCATGCTCCTCTTGTTTGCGCATGTTAAATCTGGCACGCTCATAAATCACATTCTTCTTAACAACGAAGAAAGCTTGAAACCCATCACAAACTTCTTGATACGTGTTTCTTTGATCATCTGGCAACGCTAATCCCCGTAACACGTCATCAGCTTCATCTCCCATGCAATAAATTAGCGTGTTAACTTGGTTCTCCTCAGAACTAGAGTCCAGATTACTTGCCAGACGAAACCGTTCGAATCGTCGTATCCACTTGGCCCACTCCTGTGGCTTCGTGAAGTCGAAAGACTTCGGCGGCTGTATGCTAAACGTAGCACACAGACCAGCAGAAGCGACTCGCAACGCGTCGTCATCAGCCATGTCTCCGGCAGCCAAACAACGTCGCACCCTCACGATGACTCCAACACTTCTGACACCATGTCGTGTTATTGAAAGAGTTCTCAGGCAAAACGTGTCAACGTGATTTCTTTATTTCAGATTGCCCTGCTTCCAGCTTTAGCCATCAGCCTTACAATCAGCGTCACCTGGCACCCTGAGCCTGGCGCTCCTTTTATGACATCATCACAAGTGGCCATCTGTAGTTTTCCCCCTAGCCTCACATTAACACCACAACTTAGTTACAAAAACACCTTTTATTTTATTATTATTTTCTTTTATCAGCCTTTAAGTAATTTGGCGTTTAATCTGACCGACACCTTAAACTCATTTAGTTTCATAAACGCTAATATCTGGTGACGTCATCTCTCCAAGTTATTTCCTCGTTGTTTGATCAGTATTTCTCTCACTGCACCGGTGGTCATCATCTGTCGGGTTCAGTTCCTGCAGATGCAAACTTGGATCCACCGCGAAGACAACTTCTCATGGGGGCGTTGACTCCGACGTAACGCCATTTCCACAGCTGATCCTGGTCTCGCCATCAATGGAAGCCACACACTGAAGCGTCAAGTTTTTACTGTAGCTGCTCCCCAGCCGTTGAATTAAATTGCGCAGTCTCAATGGGTGATTTGAAGGTTTTATTTTCTTTTATGCGGATCATCACAGTCACCACACCACTTCCAGTCACCTTGATCACCGTAAAAACTAAAATATATACAAATATATACAAATATTAGTGTACAGAATAAACATTAGAGTACAGAACAAACATATAAACATCGAACATAAACAAACCATACCTTGCTGCTTTCACTGGGGAACACTAAGTGTTGATTCATTGGAGCAAAACACGTCTTGACAGTTCAAGTCATTCATTGTTACTTCTTCTTCTTCTTCTTGTGGTGTTTTATGGCGGTTGGCAAACAACTTAAGGTGCATTACCGCCACCTTCCAGATTAGAGTATGGACTAGATGTTATTAATTCTATTCAAAGTGCACAGTCGTCGCAGAACTTCCACACATTGTAGTGCTCTGTGGGTCAGTAAGCTAGCCACGTGGATCGCAACAGGTTCTTACTGAAGCCTACCTTCCAAGAGGGTCTCTCGAACTAGTCCCTGAGTCTGGGTATTACCTGTGACTGCTGGGATCAGCTCCGACTTAAGGCTTATTGATGAGAGAATTCAACTGGACGTTCACCGCCTTCATCTAATAGTCTCTGCCCTGTTCTCACTTTACTCGTCTTTCCACCTTAGCTGCCGGGGACTGGAGAGGTTGGAGTAAAGAACTATTATTAAATGGCGGCTTCTCTCCGGTGAGCTTTGTAATTGTTAAAAGGTCCAGTAAATTTTAGAATCCAGAATGTTGGACCCTAGGGCGATGTTTTATAAAACATCGCCCTAGGGTCCAACACACCCTCGGCAGTATTTTATGATAGCCCCATTCCACTCACATTGACACTCTCTTGGCCCTCTGCTAGTCAGATCCCATTACGTGAAGACAATTACCCGAGGCAGGATAATAACCCTACACTCCCCACAGATGAATGCATCCATTACTTTTACTGGTTTCACCTGTAACCCTTGGACCTCTCGCTGGTCCGATTTAGGTCTGAGGGGCTTCTTCTTTCCTGGTCCTGCCCACTTCACGGGTAGACCACTAGTTCTTGAGCAAACTGCACATTGATTAAAAAGTGCGTTCCATCTAACTAACTCATTTTCTGTTGACAGGTATCCCTTCTTGGCATATTCTAATGTTCTCAGGGCTCTTCCTGCCCAAAGTCCTGAGGTTGTTCTTCTTAGGATTATTCCCCCGCATATAGTGGCCAGTCTAATATAGGGGAACTCGTTGCTTGGTTCGCTGGCCATAATCCGGTTTCTGGTTTTAACTTAGCTAGGAATTGGTTTCAGCTGCTGTATTCCTTGGATCCCTTTTTTAACTAATTCTACCGTGTTCTTATCTAAAAGTCTCTTCACTCTGTCTGTAGCATTATATTTGGGTCTTACCGCAACTGCTGAAGGATGATCCTGTGCTCTGACCCACACCCTCTGCCCCACCTTGAATGAGACGTCAGGGTCTGGCTGTTCCTCTTTATCATCGGAGCCCCGCCCAGTTTCCTGCGTGGTGAACTGTCGTTGGTTAAGCTCCTCTGAAGGGGAGGGCCTATCTGCTCTGCGCCTATCATTCAAGGCTTGTCCTATTTCCACAGTTTTAGTACTCCATTCTTTGGTGTTAGCATTTTTGGCTATCCAATTTTTGACTAAACCTATGGCTCTTTCTGCGACTCCATTGGCTTGGGGTGTGTAGGGTGGTGAGTAGACACGCATTACCCCAAAGGTTTGGCACCAGTGATCTACCTGAGCATTGCGAAAGTGTGTCCCATTCTTGATGTCCCGTTGTAACTTTAGCAGCTCTCAGAACCTTCTCAACTGAATGTTTCTGTTCAGTGGAAGATTGTGGGTGTGAACTCTGCGGAGGCTGTGGCCGTGGAGAAGGGCCAGCAGCACTGCTGCTTTCTGCAGACGGACTCTGAACAGAATCTGACATTCCTGCAGACAGACTCTGAACAGAATCTGACGTTCCTGCAGACAGACTCTGAACAGAATCTGACGTTCCTGCAGACGGATTCTGAAAATAATCTGACGTTTCTGCAGACGGATTCTGAAAAGAATCTGACGTTTCTGCAGACGGATTCTGAAAAGAATCTGACGTTCCTGCAGACGGATTCTGAAAAGAATCTGACGTTCCTGCAGACGGACTCTGAACAGAATCTGACGTTCCTGCAGACGGATTCTGAAAAGAATCTGACGTTCCTGCAGACGGACTCTGAACAGAATCTGACGTTCCTGCAGACGGATTCTGAAAAGAATCTGACGTTCCTGCAGACGGATTCTGAAAAGAATCTGACGTTCCTGCAGACGGACTCTGAACAGAATCTGACGTTCCTGCAGACGGATTCTGAAAAGAATCTGACGTTCCTGCAGACGGATTCTGAAAAGAATCTGACGTTCCTGCAGACGGACTCTGAACAGAATCTGACGTTCCTGCAGACGGATTCTGAAAAGAATCTGACGTTACTGCAGACGGACTCTGAACAGAATCTGACGTTCCTGCAGACGGATTCTGAAAAGAATCTGACGTTCCTGCAGACGGACTCTGAACAGAATCTGACGTTCCTGCAGACGGATTCTGAAAAGAATCTGACGTTCCTGCAGACGGACTCTGAACAGAATCTGACGTTCTGCAGACGGATTCTGAACTGGCACTGAAGCTGCACATGCCGTAGCTGATTTGCGTTTTGCAGCCAGAGCATCAGCAAAGCTAAATCCAGAAACTACTTTGTTTGCGTCAGCTGGAAACTGGGTGGGAGGCTTTTTCTTTGGTACCTTAGAATCTTTAGGTCTGAAAAGAGTTTTACTTGCGCTATAGTCCTTCGCAGGCTCGGTCGAACCTCTTGAAATCCTTGGACCATCAAACATCTTGGCGCGTCGAATAAGCTCTTCGCCGTCAGTATAAATGAGCCGTACATTACTGAAACGTACTTTTGGTTTGACTTTCTTTTCTTTCGTTAATGTCGGCTGACTTTGGCTAACTTTGACCGAGCTGCTTTCCGCTACAGGCTGAACCTGTTGAGGTTTCGGCTGAATTGAACAAGAAGAGGCCTGAACTTCAGGCTCTCGTCTTGGCAGAGCTGGAAAATTTAAAAAACCCACTACACACATGGAATTTTCTGCTTCATCAACATTTAAAGTTGATTCAGCAGACTGCGTGCCATCATTTTTAACTTTCACAACCTGAACCTGTAGAGGTTCCGGCTGAACTGAACAAGAAGAGGCCTGAACTTCAGGCTCTCGTCTTGGCAGAGCTGGAAAGAACATCCCCCCCACTTCAACAATGGAATCATCATCATCAGACTGTGTTCCATCATTTTTAACTTTCACATTAGAAAGGGTGTTGAGTAATAAACGGTTTCCTCTTGTCTTGCAGGAACGGGAAGGCATCGTTCTTTTTGTTTTCACGATGAAACACTTTTCTAAAATAAGATAAAACGAATCGTTTATGCCGCAAGAACAAAAATGACGAGATGCATTCACTTTGCTTTTCCAAAAGAAATGAACCAGGGATCAAAGTCCAGCATATATTTATACCTTTATTCTATGACATCATCAGTGACATCATATTTGATTACATCATTCATCATTGATGATATCAAAGGAATGACTTAAGCTCCGCCCACAGATGGACACTACAAAGGCCGTCATGGAACACTTGGCCTCTTTGATGTTACCTAGCAACAAAGTTCTAAGGAAATTTCAAAAATAAACCTTTTCTACAGAAAAGTCACAGAAAAAAAGAGTGCTGAATGATTTCTTTTTTTAAATCTAAGAACTATTTTATTGCTTGTTAGCAGAAGTATTTTATTTTTCTGACGTCTTAGCAAGCTGAAGTAGCAAATTAAAAATTTAAAGTTGAATTGAAAGTTTAGATATGACAACATTGATTGATTGATACAGAGTAAAATTATTTTTAAATCATTAAATAATATTAATTCTACTACTACTACTACCATTAATAATAATAATAACAATATAATAATAATAATAATAATAATTGTTATTATAATACTTATTAGTATTAGTATTATAAATTAATCAATTAATAATAATAATAATTATTATTTTCCATCCATGATCTTTTATCCGCTTCTTCCTTTTTCAGTCATGGGGGTCACTGGTGCCCATGATGAATTCAATTTATAACGCACTTTTCATTACGCATATACACTGCTCATATGAATAACAAATCATAAAAATGAATTAAAATGAAGTCTCTTCTGAAATAATTTGTGTTTTTTGATTAAAATAAATGTAATAAAAATAGTGTCCACTCGTCTCTTTGAGAGATTATGTTCTTAGACTCCAACTAAAATGGAATAAATTGTGTTAAATGTCTGTTTACTGAAAGGATCAGTAAAAGTTGTCACTGGAACAGTTCAAAAAGACGAAGGTGTATTCTCGCATCATAGTGGACCACGGTCATGTCCACTACACACACAAATGCAACATCTGTGACGTAGTATGGGGCAGAGGGCTCTGGTATTTGGTACGTTTCTTTAATAGCGGACAATTTAAAACACGACGAATTTAGCAATCTAAGTTAAGATTTGAGCTACCGTATTTTCCGGTGTATAGGTCGCACCTTTTTATAGTTTTTTTCAAGGCCTGCGACCTATACACAGGTGCGACCTATATATGGCTTGTTATCACTTTCTGTGAAACCAATTTTTAAATCCAGCTCATTTCACAATTACGTTCATTTATTAAGGAAAAGTTCAGCTCAGACATATATTTGCTATAATTTTTATCAAACAAATAATTGTTTTTAAGTGTTAATCTTCTTAAAAGCCTTGCTGTGCGCTCCTGTGGCAGACATTTGCAGCAGAGCTAAACGTAGGTGCGACCTATACACCAGTGCGACCTATCTAGGGATTTTTCCAATCTATTGGTGATAATTGGACAATGCGACCTATACACAGGTGCGACCTATACACCAGAAAATACTGTATTTGTCTTCAGTTTGGGAAGCCGAAAATAGTTCGGGTGATGGAACAAGAAACAGCAGAATCTAATTTAGGTCTGCAGCCGTATGAGACTTACCGTATTTTCCGGAATAAAAGTTGCTCCGTTATATAGATCGCTTTCTCCAATTATTGCCAAAAATTTGGAAAAATCCATAAACGGGTCGCACCCTAATATAGATCGCACCTACGTCACCGCCGACGTAACACATCATCCACCGCTGACATGACGCGTCACCGCTGAGACAACCCGGAAATGTGGACAGAGTGTTTAGCTCTGTTGCAAATGTCTGCCACAGGAGCGCACAGCAAGGCTTTTAAGAAGATTAACACGTAAAAACAATTATTTGTTTGCTAAAAATTATAGCTGACATTATAGCACAAGGGTTCCTGAGCTTAACCGTTCCTTAATAAATTCACGAAATGGTCAAATCAGCTGGATTTAAATTGTTTCGCTTTGACGTCTTCCAAACGGTCGCGTGCACTGCGAAAATAAATTATAAATAAATTGAATTTTATCTCAAATGTCTCATACAGGTCAACAGTTTGTAAATGAAACCCAAATAATTACATTCTGTAAGCTGAAAAAATCTGCAGAGTGGTTTATGAGCTATTTAGACAAATAGTAGCAGGAAAATAACTAAAGCTAACACGACACGTTTACGTCTATAAAACAACGAATAAAACAACAAATTTTATCTCAAATGTCTCATACAGGTCAACAGTTTGTAAATGAAACCCAAATAATTACATTCTGTAAGCTGAAAAAAAATCTGCCGAGTGGTTTATGAGCTATTTAGACAAATAGTAGCAGGAAAATAACCGACGCTAACACGACACTATTACGTCTATAAAACAAATAAATAAAACAACAAATTTTATCTCAAATGTCTCATACATCTCATTATCTCATTGGCAGCACGGTGACACAACTGGTAGAGCTGATGCCTCTCAGCGAGCAGGTCCCCGGTTCAAATCCCGGTCCAGGGGCCTTTCTGGGTGGAGTTTGCATGTTCTCTCCGTGCATGCGTGAGTTTTCTCCGGGTGCTCCGGTTTCCTTCCACAGTCCAAAAACATGCATGTTAGGCTGATTGGTAACTCTAAATTGACCCTGGGTGTGAGTGAAACAGGTCCCTCGTGTAAATGAGTCCCCGCGGCTCAACGAGGCTAGCCTGTATAAATAAAGGTTGAATGAGTTGAATGAATACAGGTCAACAGTTCGTAAATGAAACCCAAATAATTACATTCTATAAGCTGAAAGAAAATCCGCCGAGTGGTTTATGAGCTATTTATCTAAATAGTATCTGTTTACAGTAGCTAACCGCTAACAATGATGCTAAAAATATCCCAATTTTTTTTATCTCAAACCTCTCATAAAGCTAGTCAGTTGTAAATGTCCATACAGTGATTACATTCTGTAAGTTTCATAAAAATCTGTCTTGTGGTTCTTAACTTATCTTGCTAACAAACAGCTAACAAACACATCAAAAAAGTAGTTACCTCCAGAGCAGGAGGCCGGGCAGCGACAGAGTCAGTCCGAGCAGAGGAGGCTTTTTTTTTCGGACACATGATTTTGAAACGGTCGGTGGACTCTCTGGAAGTGTCCCCTAGCAGACAAAAGTGGTACTGCACCATTTTTTGCCAAAAAGAAAAACGTTCATATCTGAGCCAAAAATTAGTCTAAAAATATGGGGAAAATCTATAAACAGGTCTCACCTCTCTATAGGTCGCAGGGCATGCAAATTAGGCAAAAAACCGCAACCTATCCCGGAAAATACGGTACCTTCAGGT
>JBBPBX010006644.1:54472-67831 GCA_038048925.1 Garcialebias charrua
GTTGCATTCTTGACGAAGTATTTCATCTTTTGGGAAAGTGAAAAGGCTCACTTGTTCACTGATGATATTAGAACACCCAAATGCGACACAACGTTACGGCATTTTTCAAGTTAAAAAAAACCCTGTGAACTGCAGGCGAGCTGCTGACACACGTAGACTGCCTCTGCCCCATATTACGTCACAGATGTTGCATTCGTGTGCAATCGGATTTCCTGTGAATAACGTTTAAAATCACTTTTGAAGCAAAATTAAATTGATTTATCATTTTGTTTGCAAAAACAAACAGGAGAATGATACAGGATATATATTTTGAGCAATTTTATGCATAGTTAAAAAAATCATGTCACAATACCTTTAAGCCTAGTCTTAAAACTGGATAATGTGTCAGCCTCATGGACAGAAATTGGATGTTTGTTCCACAAGAGGGGAACCTGATAACTGAAAGATCTACCTCCCATTCTACTTTTGGAAACTCTAGGAACCGCAAGTAAACTGGCAGCTTGAGCGTGAAGTGCTCTGTTAGGAAAATATGGAACAATAAGATCTGTAATATAAGATGGAGCTAGGTTGTTGAGAGCTTTGTAGGCTAGAAGTAAGATTTTAAATTCAATTCTGGATTTGACAGGGAGCCAATGGAGAAAAACTTTAAAGGTCCACTGACATGATCTTTTAACATTTCAAAAAATGGCACAACATATATAAATATTAAGATAGACCTCTGACCGTTTTTGCTAAAATAATGTTAAATGAATGAAAATTTCTCTCAAAATAGTTTAAAATTAGCGCCGTTTTTTTAGACCGTAAATCCGGATTTTCCGGTCACGTGAGCATTCCTGTTTCTGACGTCACGTCCGTAAATTTCGCCAGCGCACCTAAAAACACTCTATTTTCATCTAAAAACTACTTTTGAGTGCATAAAAATGATCGGAAACGTGTGTTTATATGCTTAACTTGCTAACTGTAGTGAAAAAACACATGAAAACTCAGTATTTTTTTCGTTTTTTCCAAAAATTCGCAACCCGGAAGTCCGTTCGTAAATTTCGCCAGCGCACCTAAAAACACTCTATTTTCATCTAAAAACTACTTTTGAGTGCATAAAAATGATCGGAAACGTGTGTTTATATGCTTAACTTGCTAACTGTAGTGAAAAAACACATGAAAACTCAGTATTTTTGTCGTTTGAGCAGAGTTCAGTATCGGACGTGACGTCAGAAACGGGAATGCTGACACGTGACCGGAAGATCCGGATTTACGGTCTAAAAAAACGGCGCTAATTTTAAACTATTTTGAGAGAAATTTTCATTCATTTAACATTATTTTAGCAAAAACGGTCAGAGGTCTATCTTAATATTTATATATGTTGTGCCATTTTTTGAAAAGTCAAAAGAACATGTCAGTGGAGCTTTAAGGTTCTAATGGTCTCTGTCTGTGTTTCTGTTTTCTGATGGGTTATTCTCTTTTTCCTGGTACTAGGTTTGGCTTCGTACACGACAAGTTTTCGTCCTCAACTTTTAATTTCCCTGCGGAGAACAAGCCTCAATACATCCATGTCACAGGTTTGTTGTGTCACAACAAATAAAACAATCCAAAGCACCAGTTATTTTATGGTAATGTGACCCACCCCCGGGTGTTTTCAGGCACGGTGTTCTTGCAGCTGCCGTACTCCAAGAGGAAGTACTCCAGCAATCAGAGCCGGAGACGCAGAAACTCCACTACCTCCAACACCCAGGGACCGTTTGGTGGTGAGGAGAGGGTGGGCTATTACTGGGCCTACAACACCATGCTGACTAAGGCGTGGAGGACCGGAGCACTGGGCGACGAGAGGATGGCGGACCGCCTGCTCAAAGATTTCACCGACTTCTGTTCAAACAGGGACAACAGACTTGTGACTTTCTGGGACAGCTGTCAGGAGAGGATGAATGCCAGTGCCCCCTGACAGGTGGAGGGTCCACTCAACTTTCGCCATGCATTGAAAAGAGTTTCTTTTCACGCAGGCTGAACTGACCGCAGGATGCAAATGCTGAACAGTGCCAGTACACAATCATGAAAGGAGCCTTTTCTTATTGTGCAGTTTTGAAATAAATCCCACAAATTAGATGTCAAAATGTGCAGCCTCGACTAAGTAAGATGATCCAGGCAGTCAAAGGTTTGGAAGGCTGGGTCATGGCTGCTTGAGCAAAATATCTCAAACCACTGAATATTTTTTTTTTGAAACCTTCAAAACGCAATCACTGAATAAACCATACAAACATACATGAATCCATCAGCTTCTTTCTTCCTTTTCGGGTCACCGAGGTCACTGGTGCCCATATACCGGTAATATCCATCCATCCATCCATTTTCTTCCACTTATCCGGGGTCGGGTCGCGGGGGTAGCAGCCTAAGTAGGGAGGCCCAGACTTCCCTCTCCCCAGCCACTTGGAGCAGCTCCTCTGGGGGAATCCCAAGGCGTTCCCAGGCCAGCCGAGAAACATAGTCCCTCCAGCGTGTCCTGGGTCTTCCTCTGGGTCTCCTCCCGGTGGGACATGCCCGGAACACCTCACCAGGGAGGCGTCCAGGAGGCATCCTAACCAGATGCCCGAGCCACCTCAACTGGCTCCTCTCGATGTGGAGAAGCAGCGGCTCTACTCCGAGTCCCTCCCGGATGACTGAGCTTCTCACCCTATCTCTAAGGGAGAGTCCAGACACCCTGCGGAGAAAACTCATTTCAGCCGCTTGTATCCGAGATCTCGTTCTTTCGGTCATAACCCAAAGCTCATGACCATAGATGAGGGTGGGAACGTAGATCGATCGGTAAATTGAGAGCTTTGCCTTTTGACTCAGCTCTCTCTTCACCACGACAGACCTATCCGCCTATCGATCTCACGCTCCAGTTTTCCCTCATTCGTGAACAAGACCCCGAGATACTTAAACTCCTCCACTTGGGGCAGGACCTCCTCCCCGACCTGGAGAAGGCATGCTACCCTTTTCCGGCTCAAGACCATGGCCTCGGATTTGGAGGAACTGATCCTCATCCCGGCCGCATCACACTCGGCTGCAAACCGCTCCAGCGAAAGCTGTAGATCACGAACTGATGAAGCCAATAGGACCACATCATCTGCAAAAAACAGAGAAGCGATTCTAAGGCCACCAAAACGGATCCTCTCAACACCTTGGCTGCGCCTAGAAATTCTGTCCATAAAAGTTATGAACAGAATCGGTGACAAAGGGCAACCTTGGCGGAGTCCAACTCTCACCGGAAACGAGCCTGACTTACTGCCGGCAATGCGGACCAAGCTCTGACACCGGTCGTACAGGGACCTAACAGCCCATATCAATGGGCCTGGTACCCCATACTCCCGGAGTACCCCCCACAGAACCCCCCGAGGGACGCGGTCGAATGCCTTTTCCAAGTCCACAAAGCACATGTAAACTGGTTGGGCAAACTCCCACGCGCCCTCCAGGACCCTGCTGAGGGTGTAGAGCTGGTCCAGTGTTCCACGACCAGCACGAAAACCACACTGCTCCTCCTGAATCCGAGGTTCGACTATCCGACGGACCCTCCTCTCCAGAACCCCTGAATAGACCTTACCAGGGAGGCTTAAGAGTGTGATCCCCCTATAGTTGGAACACACCCTACGGTCCCCCTTTTTGAATAGGGGAACCACCACCCCAGTCTGCCAATCCAAGGGAACTGCCCCCGATGTCCACGCGATATTGCAGACACAACCCCACAACATCCAGAGCCCTAAGGAACTCAGGACGAATCTCATCCACCCCCGGAGCCTTGCCACCGCGGAGCTTTTTAACCACCTCGGCGACCTCAGCACCAGAGATTGGAGAGCCCGACCCAAAGTCCCCAGGCTCCGCTTCCTCAGTGGAAGACGTGCCAGTAGGATTGAGGAGGTCTTCGAAGTATTCCGCCCACCGACTCACAACATCCCGAGTTGAGGTCAACAGCACGCCATCCCCACCATAAATGGTGTTGGTCGCGTACCGCTTTCCCCCCCTGAGACGCCGGATGGTGGACCAGAATCGCCTCGAAGCCGTACGGAAGTCATTCTCCATGGCCTCTCCGAACTCCTCCCACGCCCGAGTTTTTGCCTCAGCAACCACCCGAGCCGCATGCCGCTTGGACTGCCGGTACCTATCTGCTGCTTCCGGGGTCCCACAGGCCAAAAAGGCCCAATAGGACTCCTTCTTCAGCTTGACAGCATCCCTCACCGCTGGTGTCCACCACCGGGTTCGAGGGTTGCCACCACGACAGGCACCAACAACCTTGTGGCCACAACTCCGATAAGCTGCCTCGACAATAGAGGCGCGGAACATGGCCCACTCGGGCTCAATGTCCCCTGCCTCCCTCGTAACGTGTTCAAAGCTCTCCCGGAGGTGGGAGTTAAAGCTCCGTCTTACGGGAGACTCTGCCAGACGTTCCCAGCAGACCCTCACAATACCGGTAATAATAATAATAATAATGAATTCAATTTATAACGCACTTTTCATTAGTGAAAATCTCAAAGTGCTACACACATTCATACACCGGTAACGGCAGACTACCATGCAAGGTGCTTTCCAGTCCTACCGGGAGCAACTCGGGGTTAAGTGTCTTGCCCAAGGACACAACGACACATGGTGTCGGGAACCGGGAATTGAACCGCCAACCTTCCGATCGGGGGACGACTGCCATTACCACTACGCTACCATATCCAGCAGTCACTATGCGAGAGGTGGGGGACACTAGACAGGTTTCCAGTCCATATCAGGACAACATAGAGACAAACAAACATTCACTCTCTCTCACACCTAGGGACAATTTAGAGTTACCAATCAGCCTAACATGCATGTTTTTGGTCAAGTCGAGGTTCTTTATTGTCATTCGCATCACATGTGGTACATGAGGTGGAACGAAATTGGGCACACAGGGTCCCAGTTACATCAAACAACAGCAAAAATATAAAGTGTAAAAAGAAACTACATACGGATCTAAGATTTAAACTAAGATATACACTAAATGAGCACCCAATGGTACGCTAAAGATCTAAGGTATATGCCAGCCACTAATAGTGCAAAATAATACACCGAACAACAGCAGCACGATTCTCATAGGTTCTGTTTGGCTATAATTTACACGCTTAATATGAGCGGAGTCGGGCTTGGAGTGACCCCAAAACTAAAATAAACTAGGATTTATTCAAAGCTTGCAACAAAAATACAGAAACAAGGTACCCTGATGCATGCTCAATAATCCAGGTAAAAAAATCTAAAAAAGCTAAGTCTGGTCCTCTAGACATAAAAAAAAAAAAAGTGGAAACATTTCATCTTTCGTCCGAAAGACTTCCTCCTGGCACTGAACAGCATACACAATATTACTCTGTCAAGTCTTTCGGACGAAAGACGAAACGTTTCTACTTTTTTTATTTTTTTATGTCCAGAGGACCAGACTTAGCTTTTTTAGACAGAAACAAAGTGCAAAAAGTGAAAAAGAAATAAATTACAGCAGCATGGTCCTATTGGCAGAGTGGTTCTGATGACAGTGAGGTTTAACATGGTCTCGTTGACACCATGGTACTACAAACCTGATTCCAAAAAAGTTGGGACACTAAACAAATTGTGAATAAAAACTGAATGCAATGATGTGGAGGTGCCAACATCTAATATTTTATTCAGAATAGAACACAAATCACAGATCAAAAGTTTAAACTGAGAGAATGTATCATTTTAAGGGAAAAAATGTTTCAAAATTTCATGGTGTCAACAAATCCCAAAAAGTTGGGACAAGTCCATTTTTACCACTGTGTGACATCCCCCCTTCTTCTTACAACACTCAACAGACGTCTGGGGACAGAGGAGACCAGTTTCTCAAGTTTAGAAATAGGAATGCTCTCCCATTCATGTCTAATACAGGCCTCTAACTGTTCAATCGTCTTGGGCCTTCTTTGTCGCACCTTCCTCTTTATGATGCACCAAATGTTCTCTATAGGTTGATAACAACTTGGGCTATCCTTGTCCTCTCTGGTCCGGATGACATGGCGTCCCAGTGTTCCATAAAGAACTTCAAATCGTGACTCATCTGACACAGAACAGTCTTCCATTTTGCCACACTCCATTTTAAATGACCCCTGGCCCAGTGCAAACGTCTGAGCTTGTGGAGCTTGCTTAGAAATGGCTTCCTCTTTGCACTGTAGAGTTTCAGCTGGCAACGGCGGATGGCACGGTGGATTGTGTTCACTGACAATGCTTTCTGGAAGTATTCCTGAGCCCATTCTGTTATTTCCTTGACAGTGGCATTCCTGTTTGAGGTGCAGTGACGTTTAAGGGCCCGGAGATCACGAGCATCCAGTAGAGTTTTACGGCCTTGACCCTTACGCACAGAGATTGTTCCAGATTCTCTGAATCTTTTGATGATGTTATGCACGGTTGATGATGATAACTTAAAAGTCTTTGCTATTTTACGCTGGGTAACACCATTCTGGTATTGCTGCACTATCTTTCTGTGCAACAATGGTGGAATTGGTGATCCTCTTACCATCTTGGCTTCTGAGAGACACTGACACTCTGAGAAGCTCTTTTTATACCCAATCATGTTGTCAATTGACCTAATTAGTGTTAATTGGTCTTCCAGCTGTTCGTTATATGCTCAATTTCCTTTTTCCAGCCACTTATTGCTACTTGTCCCAACTTTTTTGGGATTTGTTGACACTGTGAAATTTTGAATCAACATATTTTTCCTTTAAAATGTTACATTTACTCAGATTAAACTTTTGATCTGTCATCTAGGACAGGACTGGCTGGCGCCTTGCATGGCAGCCTACCGATACCGGTGTATGAATGTGTGTATGAATGGGTGGGTGGCTGGTATTGTAAAGCGCTTTGGGGCCCCTCATAGGGGGCTGGAAGGTGCTATATAAATAAGCTCCATTTACCATCAACTATTTTATTACAAATAAAATATTGACATTTGCCATCTCCACATCATTGCATTCAGTTTTTATACACTCTTTTAGTGTCCCACCTTTTTTGGAATCCGGTTTGTATTAGTGGTGTGGGTCGGTTAGCATAGGGTGACCAGACGTCCCTGATTTCCGGGGACAGTCCCCGTTTTGGACGACCTGTCCCCAGCTAAAGCGGTCCCCGGAAATGTCCCCAATTTTAGCATTTCATGAATGAGAAAAATTGTTGCGTGTACACTGTTATTCTAGTAGTCGGCAGAAAGTGCAAGTATGTTGTGCACAACAAAAGTTATTATTGTAGCTGGTTGCGTTGACACTGCTGTTAATGTTACAGACAGAAGAAGAGCCAGGTGCACCACCTTTAAAACAGAAGACGCTTGGTTATTTAGCTGCAGGCATCCATCGTTCTGGGATCTGTGCCCAGACAGCTCTGACAGTATGCCGCTTTCTCGTTGTAGTACAAGAACCAGCCAGCAGGTGGCATTTCACAGAACAGACGCTCAGACTGCAAGATCGTCACGTCTTCATGAAGCTTCGCTGTCTGACAAGCGGCCGGTCTAAGGCATAAGCAAACTAAGCGGCTGCTTAGGGCCACCAGGTGGCCCCCTAAGTGGAATTGATTTTTTTTTTAGATAGATTTCTATATGATTCTATTACACACAATTTCATTATAAAGTTGTGATTTTAGTGATAATCACTTCCGCTCTCAGCAAAGCAAGTCGCATATCTTTTTGCTCCTACCCTCCCTAAGTTTTCCTCCTCCCTGCTTGCTTTTTGTCTCGTCTGTGACTCTTCAGCGCTCACTCGAACCAATTTGCGATGGATTTAATAAATTGGGCTGTTTCATCTATAGATAAGATTTTTTCCACGAAGCGGACCGGGCCAGGAGAAGCGGTCTGCCCCTCTGACACGCACGCTGTCGGATACATGATGGACTCGTGGGGACAGTGGCAACCCATGTGTTTGACCGTCTTGTCTGTCGAAGACGTGGAAGATTTGTGGATTATTGGGATATTGGTGGCAGCTGCTTTGTTTTTTGGCGTAAGCGGAGCTGTCTGCTACTGGAAGCTCAGGAAGGCTTCGGCGGCTATCGGCGCGCTGGCCAAACTTCCTGATCAGCAAGATTCTCTGATCCGGGCTGTGAGCTCCTCATCCCAGCTGTTGTACGAACTGAATCGCACGATAGGAGCAGCGGTAGACCACCGCGGACCTGCGGTGCGCTTTGGAACTCGTTTACAGCCGCCCGGCCTCAATCAGGGCACAGATGGGGGTTCGTAGTTCGGAACCTCATATGATTCGGCGACTTTGGACCTGAACAGCACCTGGACTTGGAAGGCTGCAGTCAAAAAGAACACTGTGGCCTGGATTGAAGATAAACAAAAGACCTATCTAATCTGGTTTCCGCACGACCTTGAAAAAAGAAGAAGGCTGTCTGCTGGAAACTATTCTCCTGGAGTGAAGCTGAGAGACCTTGCTGACCCCCCCCCTCCCCCCCCAGAGATCTCTGTGGGTGCGCTCGGAGGCGCCGAGCTGAGACAACTGCTGAACTGTGCTATCTGAATGTTGCTCACAGACTCTTTGATCTCCTTGCATGTCGTCAAAACTGCAACAATGTCTTGTCTGGTTGTGCTTATTGCTGATAGAGTTTTTGGGACTTTATCATAGAGTGTCTTAAGGCAATCTTTGATAGATTCTTTTTTTGAATATCACAAATGATACCTATTGTGTTTTTCCTTTTTCCATATCTGTTTGACCTTCATCCGGAGACGGATGAGAGCGGCCGCGCAGAAGAACATGTCATGTGTTTGAATATGCTGCAGCTTTACATTCTCTCCCTCTTCTGGACGACTGTGTATACATCATCACGTTGTATCGGTTAACTGGTGCAATGTTAATAAAAATCTCTTGTATCTTGTATCTTGTATTTTTTTCTTTTAAACAACAATTTATATGTAACTGGGTGGTTTATTAGTTTTAAAATAGTGTTTATGTAGAAGTGTTTGTAAATTCCCACCCACGTTGGGCCCATGAACGCACCCCTGCGCCAGACCGTTTCCGCGCCTCCACCAGAGAAATGAGTTGAAGAGAGGAGCAGCTTCTTCAGCAGAAAGGTAATTAACTCTGATAAATTTGTTAAATATATAGTAATAGACTTGGTTCAAAATTAATAAATTAACATTGAATTTGGGTAAAACTAGCTATATGATATTCAGTAATAAAAATAAATCGATCGATGTACCTTTTTTAATTGATGGATCTGAGATTCAGAGGGTTTATGAGGTGAGGTTCTTGGGTATCACCATTGATGATAAATTATGCTGGAAACAACACATAAATTCAGTTAAAACTAAATTATCTAAAACTATTGCAATATTTTACCGAGTTAAAGATTTATTAAATGATAAGGCACTTTATTTGTTGTATAATACATTATTTATGCCGCACTTAATTTATGGTGTTACCGTCTGGGGTACAGCGTGTAAATCAATTACAATGCCTATTTTTATATTACAGAAGAGAGTTATTAGAATTATTACCAGAAAGTATTTCCATCATCCATCAAGCATTTTGTTTTATCAAATGAAACTGCTGAAGTTTTATGATTTAGTTGATTATAATATTTTGTTAGTTTTGTACAAAGCACAAAATAATGCACTTCCTTCAAATATTCAAAAATATTTTGTCAGAAGAACGAGCAGTTATAATCTTAAGGGGGTGAATCTTTTTGTTAAACCATATTTTAGGACTAGTTCACGGGGAAGATCTACCCTAATTCGAGGAATAGAGTTATGGAATGACGTTATGGAATCAGACGTTAAAGAGATTGATTCACAGGCTGCTTTCAAAAGACTGATTAAGCTTAATCGGTTAAAATTATACATTTGAATATATTGGAATTTAACTGTTGTATGTGATGTGGAAGGTATAAAAAATACATAAAATATATAATATAAAATTATAAATTTAGTTGTTCTTTTCTTGGAAATCAAGTGAGTTGGTTGTATGAAGAGTTTATTGTAGGTTGAAACTAAGTTATGAAAATCAAAAGGAGTTGGTTATATGAATTGTTTATTGGAGTATAAGGGGCAGAAAAAATAAGATTTTCTTTCTTCTTCTGCCGCCTTTCAATTTATTTGTCTGTTTTTTATTTTCTTCTACTGTATGTATTATTGTTGTGTGTTTTTTATAAAATGAATAAATAAATAAATCAACTTTGATTCAATGTAAAATCAACATAAATGTAAATGTAGATTACCATTTAGATCAGGGGTGTCAAAGTCAAATACACCAAGGGCCAAAAAAACAAATTTGTTACAAGCCAAGGGCCGGACTGGTTCAATGTTCATATTGAAATGATTTCACATAGCCTATTGAACCAAGACCTAACAGACTGTCTATTATTTAAGGATTAAATTAATAAAACAATATTTTCTTATGGAGCTGTCAGTAATTTCAAGTGAAAACATTTTTCAACAGGCAAACAGCAAAAAATTAAATTGTTTTAAAAAATGTTTCTTAATATCAAGATAAATGCATAAATAAAAGTGCATGCATTATAAACTGAAAATGCATTATTGTGCAGCTCTATGATACTGATCACCGCTTTCAAATAGGAAAATAAGAAAATAAATCAAATCAGTTGTATTCTTTCTCATGGCTCTGTCCCCGAGTCCATTCAACTGAAAAGTAAATATAAATAAATAAAATACAATAAAATAAAATACAAAATCTATGGCACACAGCCAAAACAATACTTCCTTCAAAGAAAAATCATGTCTTGTAGAAACAAATGTAAAAATTTAACTGAATTAAAAACTGAAAATCTGTTACAGCTCTGATGCTTCACTTATCTGAGCCTGATACTTGGAGGTGCCTCATCTTTTGTACAAGTTCATCAATGTTCAGGGTTAGGCTCTGAGCTGAGGAAATCCTTGGGATTGATTGAAGGTGATTATCAGTAAGACGACTCCTGTGTGATGTTTTATTTAGCTTCATCAAAGAGAACAGTTGTTCACACAGGTATGTGCTGCCAAACAGAGAGAGCGTCCGAGCAGCTTGGATGCACAACTGGGGCATTGTGTCGGGGATGAAACGTGCAAACTCAGCAGCAACTTTCATATTTGTCCACCTTACGTTTAGCCATTTTTGAAGAGGGGTGTAGCTGAAAGTTGATCTCTGCTCTGACTGCTGATGAATAATGAAGCCGCTTGTGCACGCTGCAGTGACTTCACGAGCTACCTGCCTAAATAAAGGTTGAATGATTAGGCATAGTTTCCTTATGATTTTTAATTAATATACTGTACTTTTTATGATTGTTTACTGTTGGCTGCAAGTATCAAGCTGTCCTTCATTTTCTACAGCTGATAGCTGTTGGTCATTAATTATGATGAAGTTTAGCAACTTCTCGGTGAACATTTGAGCTCCATGGCTTCAGCTGTGTTTTTATTGTTCAATCTGGGGTGCTCTGATTTCGGTCAGTCGATGTCAGCTTGTCCCTCCTACGAGATTATCAGGTAGGAGTGGACTCAGCTGGCCACAGTTGAACAAGAAAAAAAAACACAGCTGAAGACATGGCGCTCGAATGAGAAGTTGCTAAAGTTAAGCAACTTCTTGAGGGACAGGCAGAATGATCCGAGACGGGGACGCTGCTGGCTCGTACTGCTCGGTTCAGCGAGAGTATCGTCCCGCTGAACTAACTTGACACGGTTTAATGTGGTGCTGTGGCTCTGCAGACATTGCACGTTGCTGTCTTGTGGTGTTTAGTGTAAAATATTTCCACACAGTGCACATGTTACAATGAAAAGTTGGCTAGCTGTTAGCTAAAATGCTACTCACCGAGTCTGCACGTTGTAGCTGGCTGCAAACTATGAAATGGATTTCCTGAATTTGAGGCGGGTCTTATTACTCTGGGTTCATGAGACACGACTCCGTTCAGAAAATCCATTCCATAGTTTGAAGCCATGGATCGGAAAATAAGTACACTATCTGGTAATGGATCCGGTATCGATCCGATACCGGATCGACTCCGTGCCGTGTGCAAAACAACAGCGGGCAGCTGTGGCTTGCGGGCCGGCTCTAATAGTTATTAAATATCATCCAGGGGGCCATAAATAATTGCTTCACGGGCCGCTACACTGACATGTGTGATTTAGATGATGGTTGAATCATCGATATAGTATCAGTTATGGTTGAAAACCTAACGTTGATTCAACATGTAAGTCACCAACCACTTTCTGTATAATTTCAAAGTCAGGCTTCAACACTGATTCAATATTTCTGCCTAACCATATTTCATCGTTGATTCAATCGTATTTTGATGTCTGGGAAGTTTATTCTGATTTTGAAAAAATAAATAAATAAAATAAGACAGTCCTGCAAATAAACCACGGGGTACAAAGTGTGTGACAAAAGTAGTGGCTGTACAGCTGCAATTGCAGTAGTTGTTTGCTAAATATAGGATTTTTGTATTTCATCAATGGAGGAAACTAGTTGAATTAGAGGCAGTTTTTCTAGTGACAAGATGAAATAAGTGGAAGAGCAAATAAAAAGAACAGGTAGCATATTACTAAATTGTGTTTTATTTCTTATGTTTGAAGTATTTCACTTTACTATTATCTTTGGGGAGTGGTGGCACAGAGGTTAGAAAAGATGGGCCTGTGAGGTCATTGGTTCAACTCCATGGATTGACAACATTAAAATGTGGGTGAAGCACCCACTCCCGTCTCCACCTTTATGTGCCCCACTCTGGGCCCTTGAGCAAGGCCCTTAACCACCACCATCTGCTCCCCCCGGTGCCGGCAGCTCTCTGCTCCACACAGAGGGCTGTGGTAGCTCGGTAGTTGTGTCAGGAAAAGCATCCTGTGTAAAAACCATCAAGTCTTCATGCGAAGTATTTACTTATGAAGGTAAACGAAGTAAACACCCATTCAAATCAGAATGCAAGAAACAACTTTATTCAAAATTTTCTCTGGGTGAGAATCCCCGACCAGTCCCCCCCCAATTACAAATGTTTCCGACACCCTTGCTATTAAAGTAATTTCTTGTATTACTCTGATACACATTCCTTCAGGAACATTTGTCTCAGGTCAGTTAACAAAATCAAGTTTTGACAGAATATATTTTAAGATCAACACATTCTTTAAACATGTCATCTTTGCCCCTTCGGTAAAACACCTTCACAGGTTATAAAGTTCACAGGATGGAAGGAAACGGGTGTGGACAGTGGTACAATCTGGTGTCCTTTTACATGATACACATATAAACATACACATTAAAGCACTGATCCCTTTAAAAGTATTTAAACAATATCTGGACTTCAGCTGATTGAGTTTCTTCTCATAAAACAAAATAAGAGGGACACGCTTTTATAGTAGCAGCTTCGTATACTCCGTCCATCTGTACGTATATGTTCTTGCTGTGCCTCGGTGCA
>JBBPBX010006645.1:0-13412 GCA_038048925.1 Garcialebias charrua
GAGTCCCACAAACATCACACTCCCATAGTGGGGGAAAAAAAGTTTGCTGGTGATAAGATGGTTTCTGGGGCCCACCCTCTCCCCTGTCAACTCCTCTAAGGCAGCCATGGCAAAATGGGATTTGGTGTTTTGAACCATTCTGGCATGGCTGCCTCAGAGGAGTTGACAGGGGAGAGGGTGGGCCCCAGAAACCCTCTTATCACCAGCAAACTGTTTGTTTCCCCACTACAGGAGTTGGTGCTTGTGGGACTCCAGTTTGTTTGTGGCTCCTCAGACTGAAGAAGTCCTTTGGATGAAAGGTCTCAGCAAAAAAAAAAAAAAAAGAAACCATCCAGATGTCCTGACTGAACATTGTTGGATTTGTACCTGGATTAATGAACATGAACTTTAGTGTTTACATATTGGATTTTTTTTGTTTGTTTGGCGTTGTCATTTTAGCTACAAGAAAAAAGAAGAAAAAAAGATTTTTGAATTTTTGAACAAAACTATTTACGGTACAACTCTGAACAAAACTTTTTGACACGTTCCCATTTCCATCCTTCACTACATGTCCAAGGAACAGTTTGACAGAGCGATATAGTGTACATTTTTAATTCCAGGTTTATTTCTATAAACTCCTGTCGTCATAAATTCCCATGGAACATTTCCAACTTTAAAAATTCCCAGAATTTTGCAGCAATAGTAACATTTAAAAATGTAAACAAACAGATTTGGTGATGTGAAGCATCAGAACCGGTCAGTGCAGCAGGAGTGCTGTCTGATGTGAAGAAAGCTGATAAATCAGCACTAAATGTCGTCATCTGCCTTTTAAAACTGAACCACGCTCACACGTGTGTGCTTCAAGTGCCAAAGGTTGCTGCTGCATCCATAAAGTGCACTCAAAGTTCTTGGTTACCCAGGAGGCAGAGCTCATAATGGAGCGGGTCTGTAAAAAATAAACACTGACCTTAAAGCTTTGCACATCAATGACTATAAAACATATTAGTTCATCTGTGGACTTGGGAGTGCTGCAGTGATTTTTTTAAACCACTTTTAATCAGACTGAACTGATGTTTAGTCTGTGTGAAACCATCACTGCGGGTTAATGATGGTGGTGCTCGCAGTCGATGTGTAGAAATTATTCAATGATGATGAATCTCTCACACAGGCACAAGAATCACCGTGTACTTTGATCGACTCGCAGTTCGTAGAGACCATCACGAAAGGGCAACACAAAAGCAAATGTGTAGGAGTCAACCATCGGTGTGTTGCTCCAAACCAAAACAAATGGACAAAATGTTTTCTTATTGATCATTCTGTTGAAAATAATCTTACTTCAGGCCAGATTCTTCAAAAATTCATGTCACTCTGTCTAAAAAAAAACACTTTTGACCTCTACCGGTAATTCAAATTAATTTTGAAGTGTTAAAAACATCATTAAATTTATCCACAGTATTCTTGGAGGTGTCACTGTATTTGCGAATGTGCATTGAACTTCCGGTCCGACACCGGAAGTGCCTGTATTCCATAGGTGGAGTATGGATCGCGGGTGTTTTTGAAAGTTATTTTCATTCATTTTATCGGAGCAAACACAGCTTTTGTTTAAACGGAACGTTTACTGAAATGTCCTACCGGGGTTCAGGTACCTGCTGTGCTGTTCGCGGCTGCACCAACAACCGGACCAAGCTAAATCTTTGGCTAAAACAACAGTGTTTTCAACACGGACCCAAAACAAAGAAAGAGTGTCCCTGCATCCTTCTCTATGGCTGTGTCTGCGCGATCAGGTAACATCTGTAATTTCTTTTTATTCAGGGAGGGTTTATTAGTTCCTGGGAGTGCACGTCTCAAAGGACCTGTCCTGGAGCAGGAACACTGCAGCACTGGCAAAGAAGGCTCACCAGCGTCTCTACTTTCTCCGCAAGCTGAAAAGGGCTGGAGCTTCAACCCCCATCATGAGCACCTTCTACAGAGGTGCCATAGAAAGTGTCCTGACCAGCTGCATCACTGTGTGGTTTGGTGCATGTACTGCATCCTGCCGCAAGAGCCTCCAGCGCATTGTGAGAGCAGCTGAGAAGATCGTGGGCACCTCCTTGCCCTCACTGCAGGACTTACACAGCAAACGCCTCACTCGGAAAGCCCACCGCATGGCAGGTGATCCCACACACCCACTACACAGCTGCTTCAGACTGCTGCCATCAGGAAGGAGACTGAGGAGTCTCCAGGCTCGAACCAGCAGACTGAGAGACAGCTCTGTTCATCAGGCAGTCAGAATGCTAAACACTCTGCCTGCTCTGCCTCCCCTCCCATTTGAACTGCCTTAACACTAAAACTTTCTCACATACTATCACTCAACACAAAGTTTTTAACACTAGACTCTGTGTCACCAAACGGGTTTTCACTAAACTCTCGGTCATGTGCTCATACAGTTTGCACTACTTCTCATACTTGCACTAATGTCTGTATTACATCACTGCCTATAATCATAATACTGTTTACATTCTCTGTTTACATTTATTAATACTGTTTACTTTTATTACTACTGCTTACATGTAATTACTACTGTTTACATTTATTTACACTACTCTAATATCTACACCACTGCTGGTACATATACAGTGTGCTCTGAACGGTCTTATTTAGGGATGCCCAATGTGCCTTACTGCATATGCCACTTTTTGCCTCTACAACAACATCAACTACTACCTCATACATATACTGTGTACATTGACTCATACGCTGCTTTGCCACTTTGCAAATGTCAATGCTAGAAACCTTTAGTTTATTTTAGTTATACTTTTTATACTCTTTTTTTATACCACTATGCAAAAAAAAAAAAAAAAAAAAACAACTCAGGACAGTGTTAGTTTTACTATTTTTATGCTTATGTCTATTATTATATGTTTCAGTGTTTCAATGTTTAGATGTTTACTGTTGCACCGAGGGACTGAGAGAAACGCAATTTCGGTCCTGTGTATGTCCTGCACTGTACATATTGCAGATCTGACAATAAAGTTGACTTTGACTTTGACTTTAATGAGAGTTTTGGATGATTTACTGTCTTAAAATGACATATGTCAGGCGCGACCGGTACTTTTAGCCGAGATAGCTGCTAATAAACGTTAGCCGAGAGGCCGGAGCAAACGCGTTCGCTATTTATGTAGTTTTAAATTATGTCAGCGCGATCAGGTCACATCTGTTATTTCTTTTTATTCGGGGAGGGATATTAATGAGAGTTTTGGAAGATTTACTGTCTTAAAACGATAGATCTCAGATGCGACCGGTATTTTTAGCCGAGATAGCTGCTAATAAACCTTAGCCGAGAGGCCGGAGCAAACGCGTTCGCTATTTATGTATTTTTAAATTATGTCAGCGCGATCAGGTAACATATTTTTATTCAGGGAGGGTTTATTAATGAGAGTTTTGGAAGATTTACTCTTAAAACGATAGATCTCAGACGCGACCGGTAGCTTTAGCCGAGATAGCTGCTAATAAACCTTAGCCGAGAGGCCGGAGCAAACGCGTTCGCTATTTATGTATTTTTAAATTATGTCTGCGCGATCAGGTAACATATTTTTATTCAGGGAGGGTTTATTAATGAGAGTTTTGGAAGATTTACTCTTAAAACGATAGATCTCAGACGCGACCGGTAGCTTTAGCCGAGATAGCTGCTAATAAACCTTAGCCGAGAGGCCGGAGCAAACGCGTTCGCTATTTATGTATTTTTAAATTATGTCTGCGCGATCAGGTAACATATTTTTATTCAGGGAGGGTTTATTAATGAGAGTTTTGGAAGATTTACTCTTAAAACGATAGATCTCAGACGCGACCGGTAGCTTTAGCCGAGATAGCTGCTAATAAACCTTAGCCGAGAGGCCGGAGCAAACGCGTTATTTTTAAATTATGTCTGCGCGATCAGGTAACATCTGTAATTTCTTTTTATTTGTCCCTCCTCTTTTAACAAAACGAGTGGTGTTCCCACATTTTTAATGAACTAAAACAACAAAGTTTGGACTGTCTTCAACTGTATTACTCGCATGTAAACAAACGGGGTTTCAGGTCAACCGGAAGTCGTGTGCACATTTCGCGCAAAGCATCATGGGGCGTAGGAATACTGTGGATACCCAAAAACAAGGAGAGATAACTTTTCCCCACACCCTGTCACCTCTCCACTGTTCCCCTCCGACTCCGTTTGCATACAGGGATTATTTTACTGACTTGATATCTATGGTGTACGGAGATTGTCAAATGTGTTCCGTATTTTCCAGCCTATAAGTCACAGTTTTTCTTACTAATTTGCATGTCCTGCGATGGGCTAAGAGACACATTTAGGGATTTTTTCCCATATTTTCAGACCAATTTTTGGCTGAGATATGACCCGTTCCCATTCATTCTGATGAAAAAAAAATGGAGCAGTACCACTTTCGGCCGCTAGGGGCGCACTACCACTTTCGGCCGCTAGGGTCCACCGGCCGTTCCCAGCTCATGTGTCCGACAGAAGCCTCCTCTGCTCGGACTCACTCTGTCGCAGCGCGGCCTCCTGCTCTCTGGAGCTCTAAACTACAGTTACCTCAGTGTTTCACTGTTAGCAAAATAGCTCAAGAACCACAAGACAGATTTTGATGAAACTTACAGAAAGTAATCACTGGATGGACATTTACAATGAGTTAGCTTTAGGAGATGTTTGAGCTAAAATTCCATCCATCCATCAATTGTCTTCCGCTTATCCGGGGTCGGGTCGCGGGGGTAGCAGCCTAAAGCTAGATTTATACTCGACGCGTCGCGCAGTGCGCCAGGGTGTGCGCGCCAAAAGTGACGCAATATCACTGTCCCCGCCCCTGCGCGTCGGTTTGGCGCGTGTCGTGCACCTCCGAATTTTTCAAACTCCGCAAGGCTAGTGCGCGCGCCGTGGGCGCTACTGAATTGATTGACAGGTCGGGTGGGGACCTCACCCGACAGCCTTCACGCTCTTCACGCCAGAGCCTGCAGCTGTCTGCGCCGCTGTGGTCGTGGAGACGGCGTCGCGACGCATGGAGGAATGTTTTGTATGTGACACAAATGTATTAAATTCCCCTTCTTCATCCCTGATCTGGACTTTTCTTTGTTTTTTTTGCCAAAAGTCAAGTGATCGCTTCCTCCTCCGCTGACTCCATGCATTAAAACCGCAAGACACAATAACTGTTGTTCTATTATGATTTGCTCCTCTAATAAAGACAACAGTTCAGCACGCGAGCGGAAAGCCATTTTTTTTGTTGTGTGACTTCAAACAGTTCTTCTTCTACGGTAGATTTCTTCTTCTACACCCTTTCTTGCAACATATGCACAGGTTTTAGAGGGTACTGCCACCTGCTGGTCCGTAAAAGAACAGCACTTTGCCATGCGCCGCCGTGCGTCAACTATAAACACAGCGGCGACACTGTAAACGCATGAAGCCGCACGGCTCAGTGCGCGCGCTCCAGCCAGAGGACCAAAGCGCGACTATAACGAGGCCTTAAGTAAGGAGCACCAGACTTCCCTCTCCCCAGCCACTTGGAGCAGCTCCTCCGGGGGAATCCCAAGGCGTTCCCTGGCCAGCCGAGAAACATAGTCCCTCCAGCGTGTCAGGAGTGGAGTGGGCATACTGGTTGCCCCCCATCTTGGTGCCTGTACGTTGGGGTTCACCCCGGTGAACGAGAGGGTAGCCTCCCTTCGCCTACGTGTGGGGGGACGGGCTCTGACTGTTGTTTGTGCCTATGCACCAAACGGCAGCTCAGACTACCCACCCTTTTTGGAGTCCTTGGAGGGGGTATTGGAGAGTGCGCCTCCTGGGGACTCCCTTGTTCTACTGGGGGACTTCAACGCTCACGTGGGCAATGACAGTGAGACCTGGAGGGGTGTGGTTGGGAGGAACGGCCCCCCTGATCTGAACCAGAGTGGTGTTCTGTTATTGGACTTCTGTGCTCGTCATGGATTGTCCATAACGAACACCATGTTTAAGCATAAGGGTGTCCATATGTGCTCTTGGCACCAGGACACCCTAGGTCGCAGTTCGATGATCGACTTTGTTGTCGTCTCATCTGATCTGCGGCCGCATGTCTTGGACACTCGGGTGAAGAGAGGGGCGGAGCTGTCAACTGACCACTACCTGGTGGTGAGTTGGCTCCGATGGTGGGGGAGGATGCCGGTCAGACCTGGCAGACCCAAACGTATTGTGAGGGTCTGCTGGGAACATCTGGCAGAGTCTCCCGTAAGACGGAGCTTTAACTCCCACCTCCGGGAGAGCTTTGAACACGTTCCGAGGGAGTCGGGGGACATTGAGTCTGAGTGGGCCATGTTCCGTGCCTCTATTGTCGAGGCAGCTTATCGGAGCTGTGGCTGCAAGGTTGGTGCCTGTCATGGTGGCAATCCTCGAACCCGGTGGTGGACATGGGCGGTGAGGGATGCCGTCAGGCTGAAGGAGTAGTCCTATTGGGCCTTTTTGGCCTGTGGGACCCCGGAAGCAGCTGATAGGTACCGTTAGTCCAAGCCGCAGGAGCATGCAGAGGAGAACTTTAACAAGTTAACACTTAAGAACAGTTTATTTGTTTGCTTGAAATTCTAGTAAAGGTGTCTTCGTATAACTTTTGCATAATACATGCACTTTGATGGTCAAATTATCTGTGTTTCAAAACTTGATTCGTTAAAACGGGCACGCGCAGAGGGACGAGCTGCTGTTCATTTCTTCGAAATTTAACAGGATTAACACCTAAAAACAATTTTTTGTTTGTGCGACTTTATAGTAAAGATGTGTCTCAGTCTAACTTTTACTGAATAAAATGACTTTTAACAGTCAAATCAGCTGCATTTCAGAAACATTCGCTGCCTGTGCTCCCGAGAGTGCACAGACAGGGAAGATAAAAGGAGAAACGCTGCGCGTTTCTTCGAAATTTAATAAGATAAGCACCTAAAACAATTATTTATTTGTTCGAAATTATAGCAAAAGTGTGTCTCAGTTGAACTTTTACTTAATAAAAGCACTTTAATGGTCAAATTAGCTGCATTTCGCCGGGGCGGTGCAGTACAATGAAGCTGGTTTGACGTTTGCTCCAAGCAGTGAGCAGAACGAAGGTGGGAGGATATGACAAGCCGACTGTGTCATTAATAGCTGGCAGTGCTGGGCAGCGCTAATCCAGTTTGTTCAGTTAAAATCATCCACGTCTCATCCTGTTTCCGTTACCTCAGGTGTTCCATAGGGCTCAGTCCTGGGACCCTTGTTGTTTATCATTTACCTTCTCCCTCTTGGTTTCATTTTTCGCAAACATCATATTCAGTTTCACTGCTACGCAGATGACACCCAACTCTATCTTTCAACCAAACCTAATTCTGCACTTCCACCTTCGTCCCTCACTGATTGTCTGCTTGAAATAAAACACTGGTTCACTTTAAATTTTCTTAAACTAAATTGCAATAAAACAGAACTTCTTTTAATTGGAACTAAATCAATACTAAACAAACTTCATAGCTTCTCCATTCCGGTTGATAACTCTTCCATCTTTCCCTCCCATCAGGTTAAGAGTCTGGGTGTCATCCTTGATAGCACCCTCTCCTTCTCCTCCCATGTCAATAATATCACTCGGTCAGCCTACTTTCATCTTCGAAATATTAATCGTCTCCGTCCTTCCCTCACTCCTCACTCCACTGCTGTTCTGGTTCACAGTCTAGTCACCTCTCGTTTAGATTATTGTAATTCTCTTCTTTTTGGCCTACCTCAGAAAACCCTTCGTAAATTACAACTGGTCCAAAATTCAGCTGCCCGTATCATTACACGGACCCCCTCAATCCATCACATCACACCTGTTTTAAAACAGCTTCATTGGCTTCCCATCCCATATCGCATCAATTACAAAATACTCCTCCTTACATTCAAAGCTGTCCACAACCTTGCTCCTCCATACCTTTCAGACATTATTCACATTGCTACACCTGCTCGTACCCTCAGATCCTCTTCTTCCATCCAGCTCATTGTTCACATTGCCTGTCTTGTTACTATCAGCTTTGGAACTCACTCCCACCTGATATTCGCAACACAGACTCACTGCCACATTTCAAAGTCAAACTCACCTGTTTAAAGTAGCCTATGCACTATGATAACTGGATTGTCTTTTTTTTAAGTTTTTTTATTCATTCTACTTGTTTTTACTGTGTTTATAATATTGTGTCTGGTTTATTTTTATGATTGACAATGTAAGGTGACCTTGAGTGCCAAGAAAGGCGCCTACAAATAAAATGTATTATTATTATAAAAATTAGTTCCGCTACAGTATTTCTAAAGCGCTTATTAATTTATTTAGGTCCGCAATTTCAAAAGCATCGAGTTTTTTGTACAGCTTACAATAAATGTATAGAGCACTTAAAACATCGCATTTAATCGCATTTTAAGTTGAAAACAATCACTTTATGAGGGACGTTCTTGTTGCTTTAAGTACGTGGACATTAAAAACAGCACGACTGGTGAAAATACAACAAAACTTGACATAAACAAGGTAAAAACTGTCCTTCACTTCTTGTATTTGATCATTTATTGACTTACATTGTCAAAAATAAACCATTCTAAACAGTTTTAGAAGCCCAGTCTTAGCAAAGCTAANGGTATTTACAAGTGCGTAGCTTTATCAGCTCCACATATCCAAACTTCCCCAATCTTCCCTTGGACACACCCTTAGATATGTTTCTAATACCCCAGGTCAAATTGAAGGGAGCTATATCTTTCACCTACAACCAAATTATGGGCCTACGTCCACAAACTTTAAATTCAATCAAACTACTTTGGGAGGAGGACCTTGGACTGACCTTTTCAGAGGATCTATGGGCACAGATTTTATCATCTGTGCACGGGTCCTCTATTTGTGCTAGGCATAGCTTGATTCAATGCAAACTTATACACCGTATCTATTATACTAAGGCGCGTTTGGCCAAGTTTTATAGCAATGTCTCTCCTACATGTGATAGGTGCCAACATTCCCCAGCTAACCTAATTCATACTATCTGGTCGTGTCCTCAGCTTTATCAATATTGGTCCAAAGTCTTTACTATCCTATCGGACATCTTCGACAGGCAGTTGGAACCTGACCCCCTAACTGCCTTATTTGGAATTGCTCCTACACAGTCCACCCTTTCCACCTCCCAGAAATCCTCCCTGGCCTTTTTGACCTTTTTGGCACGAAGAGTGATTATCACAAAATGGAAATCATCCCAACCTCCCTCGTATTTGGAACTCACTCCCACCTGATATTCGCAACACAGACTCACTGCCACATTTCAAAGTCAAACTCACCTGTTTAAAGTAGCCTATGCACTATGATAACTGGATTGTCTTTTTTTTAAGTTTTTTTATTCATTCTACTTGTTTTTACTGTGTTTATAATATTGTGTCTGGTTTATTTTTATGATTGACAATGTAAGGTGACCTTGAGTGCCAAGAAAGGCGCCTACAAATAAAATGTATTATTATTATAAAAATTAGTTCCGCTACAGTATTTCTAAAGCGCTTATTAATTTATTTAGGTCCGCAATTTCAAAAGCATCGAGTTTTTTGTACAGCTTACAATAAATGTATAGAGCACTTAAAACATCGCATTTAATCGCATTTTAAGTTGAAAACAATCACTTTATGAGGGACGTTCTTGTTGCTTTAAGTACGTGGACATTAAAAACAGCACGACTGGTGAAAATACAACAAAACTTGACATAAACAAGGTAAAAACTGTCCTTCACTTCTTGTATTTGATCATTTATTGACTTACATTGTCAAAAATAAACCATTCTAAACAGTTTTAGAAGCCCAGTCTTAGCAAAGCTAACGGAAGCTAATGCTAATGCGCTAACGTGCAAATAGCGAACTACTTTTTTTAATCCAGCAGATTTGACCATTTCGTGAAACGGTTAAGCTCAGAAAAACCTTGTGCTATAAAGTCAGCTAAGAAATATATTTTTTCTCAGCAAAGAAATAATTGTTTTTACCGTGTTTTCTTGTAAAGTCCTTCGCTTCTGTGGCCGGTCGCCATTTTGAGCAGGGCAAATGGCGAACTACTTTTTTTAATCCAGCAGATTTGACCATTTCGTGAAACGGTTAAGCTCAGAAAAACCTTGTGCTATAAAGTCAGCTAAGAAATATATTTTTTCTCAGCAAAGAAATAATTGTTTTTACCGTGTTTTCTTGTAAAGTCCTTCGCTTCTGTGGCCGGTCGCCATTTTGAACAGGGCAAATGAGGCGCTGACGCGTCGCGTAGGCCGCTGAGAAACATCCATAAGTTCACCCTCCATGTTAAAAACTCTTCGTCTGACTCTTCGAAAACAAGCAATAAGGCTGCAGAGTAACACACTGGCTGCTAACTGCTATAGAGAGAGCGCTCTCTCTAGCCCCCCTTAGGGCGGGGACCGCTTTTTTTCACGGACCACATCCGGCGCTGACCGGATATGGTCCGTGAGCAGTCGTCCGGTTGATTTAAGAGCCCGTAAATAAGTTTTTTCGTTTTTACTGATAGATAATTAGTTATTAGCGGTACTGCATTTTAAATAAAAATAGCGCAAATCCGCTTATGAATTATAAAAGTTAGTCAATCCGCTATAGCGCTAACAAATTGTTTAGGTCCGCTATTAGCGCATTAGCGCTCCCCAGCGGTCTGGTGCCCAACACTGATAGCTGGTGAAGATTCTCAGTCATCCAGGACATGGTGAATTCAACAAAGTTCAAGACAAAATCAATAAAGTATAATAAATAAAAGTCCAGTTGTTTTTGTCTTGAAGTTTTTTGAATTTGTCATTATAGCCACTTTTACCTATTACATGACACAACGGCATGCCATACTAGAGTGCCATCTAGCGGCTGAAAATGGTAGAGTTCAAATTTTTTCAACCAGAATGAATGAAAACTAGGGCTGAACGATTTTGGAAAATAATCTAATTGCGATTTTTTTTCTATAAATTGCGATTGCGATTTAAAATGCGATTATTTTTACTGGTTCTGTATTAATTCATATCACTAACGACACAACTGTTTTTTTTTTAAATCAGATAATTAATGCGCTTTTTCAAGCAGAAGCTTGCAAAACAGACCCGGTCACATGACCAGCTCGCGCTTTGTTTATCTCCCGCAGTCTCGGTGTCTCAGCGTCTAAGCTCAGATACACGTTTAAATGAGCTAACTTACCTGAATTTATAACTTTTATGACTTCAGTCGAGCCTGAAACAACAGTGTTGGAACGCACGGTCTCCTCCTCCCTGCTCTCTCTCTGTTTTGCTCCTCAGAGCTGCGCGCGGCTAAACCGGCTCACTACCAAGTCACGTGACCAGCTTGCGCTCTCAGATACACGTTTAAATGAGCCAACTTACCTGAATTTATAACTTTTATGACTTCAGTCAAGCCTGAAGCAACAGTGTTGGAACGCACGGTCTCCTCCTCCCTGCTCTCTCTCTGTTTTGCTTCGCTCAGAGCTGCGCGCGCCAGACCGGTGTGATGCAGAGAAGCGTGACCAGTCAAATCGCAGCCCGTGCGATTAGTGAATCGCGTTTTAACATATCGCGAGATAATCGCAAATGCGATTAATCGTGCAGCCTTAATGAAAACGGTCATATCTCAGCCAAAATTTGATTTATAAATATGGGGAAATAATCCAATAATATGTCGCTTCGGCCTCTAAGTCGTGGGGCATGTAAATTATGCAAAAAAAAGAAACGCGACTTATAAGGCAAAAAACCAAAACAAAAAATACAGTATGATATATTCTGACTGTGTTGACAATGATTTTTGTTTCCTACCACTTGTTTAGATCAAATATAACCCTCTTTGTAGCATGCATGTTTTAACATGTTGCTGCATGGCTTCAGAACAGAGCTGCTGGTCATCTCGTACCTTCTGTCAGGCGAGCTTTTCCTCCCGTTGGCTGACACAGAACTGTGGAACAGCCGACACACAGCACTACAGTCTGAGCGTGACTGAACACTGTGGTGATCTTGTAGCAACCTGCAAAACAAACGAGACATTAAGCGTGGGAAAGCCATCAACTATTTAACAGAAAACGTCCAGACAGCAGCTACAAATGTCCGCTTGATGTGTTTTTGCAGTAGTTTATGTAAATGATCAATTTATAATATCATTTCACAGACAACCGCAAAAGTCAATGTGTGCCTCATTTGACACCCCGATCACCACAGAGCTGATGAAAGGGCAACACATAGAGGCACCTGAACTGGTCTAATACATACAGCGTCTCCTACACCATTACCCAACTGACACCTCCCAAGAAAGGTCAGAGCATATACCGTAATAAATTAATAAACATCTGTATGCGTTAGCACATGACCAATTTACTGCAGCAGAGGGAGATGCCAAAACCATCACCCTTTCTCCCGAACTGTTGAATCTAAACTTTAAAAGTGTATTAAATACAATGCTGCACTCAGATCATTATCATTACGGTAGATAAAGACACCAAATTTAACGCATAAGAGTGTGCCACCTGTTTGAGTGTCTAAGTCAGTGCAACTCAATGTTTCTGTTGCTTTAATTCCTGGAATTAACCAATATTACCACTAAAACGTGTTTATTTGTATGAACAAGGTTATGGACCTTACCAAGCTCCGCCCAGAAACGCCCCCTAAGCTTCAACATGGCCGCACGTCTCCCAAGCGCAGCTTTGGTGTCAATGGAAAACATGGCGTCGACTGACTGCAGGGTATTTCTGAGTCGAATAGTGTATCATTTCTGCCAGATTCCAACAAAATATCAGCCATGACAATGGACAGGGGAACCAACAAGTTCATGTTTTTTTTTTTTTGGACGTTATCAAGTTGTTTGATCCACGCGATGCCTCCAAACAGCGTGCGCGTCACCGCTAATGCTACCGTCTGATGGGGAAAACAGCAGCTCCTCACACGCTCAGGCTCAGCATTATTACAGCTGTGGACAGGATCACTGATGCCTATTGTTCTGCAAGGCTGGGTAAGTCAGGCATTCATGGTTTTGAGGGTTACTTTTGAAATCAGCGATTTCTATTGTTGGCAAAAGTTTGTGTGCCTTGGTCGCAAAGCTAATGCTAACTGTAATCTCCATTCATTCCTTAAGTGGTTGGTTAGCCGTTGCTGCTTTAGCTGCTAAACACGCCGACAGCGACTTTTGTGAGGGCAAACGAGCTCAGCCGTCCGGTGTGTTAGTTAAAATCCAGCCTTCGTGTCACGATTTTGTGCAGTTTTAGGTGAAATCGACAGTAGAGCTCGTTGTGTTAGCTAGCTCATGTGGAGTTAGCAGAGCTGTTTCTTCCCAACTTCCAGGACGTTCAGTGAACTGTGGCTTTCTCTCATCGTGACCGCGTGTTGTTAACTAGCAGGTTTCAAAAGCAGGTCAACCCTTCTCTGCTGGTGAAAGAAATAATTGTTCAGTTTTGTGGTCGTGCACAAGCTTTGATCCAAGCAAGGCATTC
>JBBPBX010006645.1:17355-31803 GCA_038048925.1 Garcialebias charrua
ATGGTCAAAACATGAATAAATTATTTACCAGCATGACTCTAATCCTGTTCTGTGGCAAAGTCACACCACCAATTTGTCACAAAGAGACAGAAAACCCTTATTAACTGTTTCTTTTTATACTTGATATTTTGCTATTTTTGGTGTAACATGGGACCCTGTGTAGCTACATAATTTGGTTCCATCTCATCTCATGTACCACATGTGATGGTAATGAAAATAAAGTTTAAATGAACTTGAACTTCATTCAACCTTTGTTTATACAGGTTAGTCTCATTGAGCCACGAGGACTGGTTTAGAAGAGACACCTGTTTCATTGCAGAACTGTTAACATGAGCTGAATTTGAGCAGCTGACATTTGCTGAAAGCTGGAAAACTAAAGAGGAAAACAGTAGGAAAAAAATGGCAGAAAATGGATCTCACATTCTTAAGTGTCACCTCACGTCAACCAGAATCAAAATACACTCTCGTGCAGCACAGCCACGGAGAGTTGCCGGCTCTCTGCTCTGTCTCCATGTGTGCACAAAATAGTCCAGTTTATTTTCAGGAGTTCTTTTACTGTCCCTGGAATGCATGGTTTTCTAGTTTCCTCCCACAGACCAAAAACATGCATGTTAGGCTGACTGGTAACTCTAAAGTAACTCTTAATTGGTAACTCTAGGTGTGAGTGAGAATGAATGGTCGTTTGTCTCTGTGTGTCCCTGTGATGGACTGGAGGTCCAGGGTGTCCCCCACCTCTCGCAGTGACTGCTGGATATGAGCACCAGTGACCCCCTGACCCGGAAAGGAAAAAACAGGCAAAGATATTGGATGGGTGGATGGATGGATGGATGGATGGATGGATGGATGGATGGAAGGATGGATGAATCTTAAAATAAATAATTAAAGTTATAATCATCTGTTTGTGTTACTTTTCTACAAAACAGGATTAGAGCCATAGGTCAAAACCATGTGCACTCTTAGGACATTATTACATGCAGTGTCCCCTCAGTGTGGACTGAACTAGGCAAAAGGGCCTTCTTTCTGTTTCCTGGAATATCTTGCAAAAAGACATGAAGCTCTCGACCTTGACCTCTCTGAGTGGCTTTAAAGGGGACCACATATTCAAAATTAACTTTTTAATGTTTTTTTTACTCAACTTTGGGTATTTACTTCATAAAAAAACAGTCCTAAGGCCAAAAAAATGCACCAAGTGGTTTATTTACTCTAAGTCGATTTATTTTTCAGGGATAAAAACGTCTCGATTGCACTTCCTGCGGTTTGTGGCGTCACAAACCGTAGCCACAACCCACAGCCACAACCCATCCCAACCTTTGTCCCGCCCCCGTAACCTAGCAACCCCTGGTGATGCTCCACCCACGCGGTTCCTGAGTTCATCTCAGCCTGCACAGTAGGTGGCGGTATGCACCTAACAGTTGTTTGCGATCCGCCATAAATCAAATGGAGAAGAAGAAGTAGTTCATCTCCATAGATATCGTGTATATATGATATCTATGTTCATCTCAGCACAATGGCTCCTAGAGTTCGATGTTGCGTTGTTGGCTGCATTACACAACATGTGTCGATACACACTCTTCCAGTCTCAGAGAGCAGAAAACCAATGCAGACATGTTCCTGTTTTCTACACCGCCTTATAGTCTAGCTGTTTTTTTCCCCGCTACTTTTTTTTTGATTGTGATAAATTTGAACAAATTTATTTCAATTTGTTAAAAATAATTACATTTGTACACATCTTTTATGATTGTCCGTTGTTGTCATTGTTGTGTCCACTGTTGTCATCACTCTTTGTTAAAAAATCCAGGTCTCTTTTGTAAACGAGTCCTGGAGGCTCAACTGGATTAAAGCTGCACTATGTAACTTTGTAGTGCAGTCTGTAACTTTTCTAACAATATATTTTTAACATATTTCTTCACTCTGTCACTATCTACTGACAGACTGATGTTAGACAAAGTAATCTCTGAAAAAAACTATAGTCCCCTTGCTTCTCTATCAGCATTTATAAAAACACTAAAAACACAGAGTGACCCGCCGTTAACCAGCCAATAAAAACAGAGTTTGTAACCAGCCAATAAAAACAGAGCTTGAATTTGAATCAGCCAATAAAAACAGAGCTTGAATTTGAATTTCAGCAGGGCCAGGGGGAGCAGAGCCATATATGGCTCTGAGGGGGAGGGATCAGAATGCTTTGCCTGTTGAAAATATTTCTAAGTTCTGCACTCTACAGAAAGTTACACATAGCACCTGTGTAAATAAAGGTTGAATGAATGTAAAGAATATAATTATGTTTTAGAATTCTGACTTTAATCTCATAATTATTTTTTACACCATGGCCCTACTCTCTTCCTACATTTTCCCTTCTGGTTTTCAGACTTTATCTGGGGGGTAAAATGAAGCGAGAAGATCAGACTTTTTACAATGTATCTAAAAAAGGACTTGCTCAAAAACTATAAATGATGTAGCTTAGTGCATTTGTGTATTACAGTTAGAAAAATTAAGTAGAGTTATTCATTTTGTGATGTAGTTTGTGTATTACAGTTAGAAAATTAAGTAGAATTATTCATTTTGTGATGTAGTTTGTGTATTACAGTTAGAAAATTAAGTAGAATTATTCATTTTGTGATGTAGTTTGTGTATTACAGTTAGAAAAATTAAGTAGAATTATTCATTTTGTGATCTAGTTTGTGTATTACAGTTAGGAAAATTAAGTAGAATTATTCATTTTGTGATGTAGTTTGTGTATTACAGTTAGAAAAATTAAGTAGAATTATTCATTCTGTGATGTAGTTTGAAGGTTATCATTGGTTGAACAAACTGTGAAATAAGGGGCAGATATAATAAGATTTCATCTTCTTTCTGCTCCCTTCATTTTATCCTACTTGTATTCTTGTATCTGATGAAACTGTCTTGTATTGTTCTTTTAAAATGAATGAATAAACATCAAATCAAATCAAATCAAATGTATCTGCAGTTTTCTGATAATAAAAATCAGGGTGAAATGGCGCCATCTGGTGTCTGCTCTGCGCAGCTGCAGCTCGGATCTGGTCACTCCCAGGCCAGAATCAGCACTCCCACACTCTACGTAGCGTTTCCAGCCGAAGTGTGGGGTTTTAGGGCCGACTGGGAGTTTGTTTTTTTATGTAAGCTGGAAAAACCCGTCTCGACCCCCGGTAAGGGATAAAGACGCGCTTAGGGTCAGCGGGATGAACTTTCAGTATAGTGTGTTTGGAGCTCGGAGTTGTTGATGGAGTTTATTTGTTTCTCCGGCGCAGCTCAAAGTCAAACACGGAGGCTCTGATCGGACTTTACCGGTGGTGGACGAGGCAGGCTGAGGTCAGGGGATCTGGGACTGGAGGGAGCGGCTCGAATCATGGCGAAAAAGTACGATTTCCTCTTCAAGCTGCTGCTGATCGGGGACAGCGGAGTGGGCAAGACGTGCCTGATCATCCGCTTTGCCGAGGATAACTTCAACTCCACGTACATTTCCACCATCGGTGCGTTTGAAAGTGTTTCTGCGGGCAGCTGAGGTGTTTGCTGACATTTCAGGATCTGCTGTGCAAACAGGTTTCTCAGACAGCCTTCATGTCTCAACTAGTCCCTTCTCTCTTTTTTATTTATTTCTCTTTCTTTCCCCTCCTCTGTCATGTTTCAGATCCCCTTGGCTCTTGAAGGTCCACCCATCTTCATTCCTATCTCCTTTTGCCATCTCTGTTTCCTGAAGACTGACTGGATGCCTTACTGGCATCATGCACAGTTGTGTCTGTCTGTCTGTCAACTCTGAGAGAGACAGACAGAAAAGACAATTAACTGTGCAGGAATGTGCTCTTTTCTTCTGTCTGACCTATATTATGCACAGTGAAGAGTTTTACTTGTTTTATCAGCTCATTCTTTCTCTTCTCTGCCCTTTCCTGTCTCCTCGTTATCTCCCAGGCATCGACTTCAAAGTAAAAACCATTGAAGTGGATGGGAAGAAAGTGAAACTACAAGTGTGGTGAGAGACCTTAAGCTGGATCTTCTCTGATCACTCATTCTCTTTTGGCATCAAAACATGCTGCTCGACAAGGAATAACATGCAATTGTATTTTTTTTTTTTTGTAACGGTTTGCCCAAAATAGCAAAATAGTATAAGAAAACATTGGGTTTTTTTGGGGTAAAACGTGAGAAAACCCAGCTCTGTTTGGAGCTCTGTAGCCGAGACCCATGTCACAGTAGAAACACTGTTCAGTTTAAACACGTCACAGAAAGTTGGACTTTACATGTCTGAACAGGCGTTTTGATATCTTTTATGGTTTTGACGCAATCACAGTTGATGTTTTATGATATTTGCTGATACAATATATGGAATGTTCATCTGATAGCTGACGATGTCGCTCCCTAACTTTTGCGAACTCTTTTCACTCCCACCACTTTTTTTTGCCCCATACAGTATATAAATTATACATCGACATGTAGGGATTTTTGTAGTAAGTAAGGTACAGACTCCATTTTTATGTGTGGCTACGTTTAGGCTTATCTGATTGTTTCTCGTCTTTTTATTTTCTAAGACTAGGAAACTTTCTTCTGGTTGCCAGAACATGACAGGGTTTACTGTCCAGCTGTCCACAGTAGAGATCTGTCTTTCATCAGCTGGATGATTTGTTGAAGGAGCGTTAGATGCATCATCTTGTATCCCGATAAACTTGTTTTTTTTCCCTGAAACAGACCTTCTGTGTAACAAATGCATTGGCGTGTGTTTTCGAATTTGTTTAGGGACACGGCAGGACAGGAGAGGTTTAAGACCATCACGACCGCATACTACAGAGGAGCTATGGTGAGCCCACGGCATGATCTAGCAGACGCTGTCTCCTTTGACTTCTTTAACAATTTTTGTCTCTCCTGTCTGCGTTTCAGGGCATCATCCTGGTGTACGACATCACCGATGAGAAGTCCTTCGAAAACATCCAAAACTGGATGAAGAGCATCAGGGAGGTGAGGCCATTTTTTATTAGGCCATTACAAAAGTGAATTTAAAAACAATTTTTTTATTCACTTTTCTCTGGCATGACAAATAAGATATTTAAGGGTTAGACATGGTCAACCATCTAAGTTCGGATTTGTTTTATTTTGTTTTATGATTTTTTGGGGGGGTTGTAAAATGTGTAGTTTCTGTTTTTGAGCTGTAAATTGGTTACTCTTTAATATTTAAAACAAAACCTTCCCACTAACATTATCACTGCAGTTATCATCGAGACATGGTTCCCCCTATTTACATTAACAATATGACCCACAAATTGGAAATACTTTCAACAAACTCAAGCATACAGGAGCTCTAGGAGTGATATTTCAATGCCACAAGCAGGAGTGGCACCTGGGTGTAGGTGTGGGGGGACAATTACCATATTTTTCGTACTATAAGGCGCACCGGATTAAAAGGCGCAAAATCAATTAACGAGTCTTTTTTCATACATGAGGCGCATTAAGTGAAACAAAACAGATAAGTCAAACTTTATTCAACTCATTCACAATAACGCTCAACGGTGTTCAGTTGTACTACATAGAATCGCTTCAAGGTCAGTAAGCACCACCAGAGTTAATGCATAAGGTGCAATGGATTATAAGGCTCACTGTTAATTTTTGAGAAAATTAAAGGATTTTAAGTGCGCCTTATAGTCTGAAAAATACGGTATGTTTCAGGAGTAGCAAGTGCCACCCCATACACTTCTCTTGCGCTGCCCATGCTGGGTTTATGCTGCAGCTACAATTCAGGGTAATATTTCACCTGTAAGGGGAATCACTGATCCACATCAGTACTGTACTGGCAAAGTCTGGAGCTAAACATTCCAACTTCTAACATAATCCAAGATAAGTATTACGTTTCTCTGTCCTCGCCGTGTTTGAAATCTAAACAGAGCAGTTCATGAATTAAAGCAAACAATGTGACAGAACTGGAATAATCCTTCAAACTAAAAGGGACTTCGCTGCAACAAAAGTTGTAAACAGTCTGCATGTAGAAATGTTTGCTACAGAAAATATGTCACTATTACCTCCAGGTTGTACTTAAGTTGCGAAATTATTAAAAGCTATTTTTTTGTAACTGAAAATGTCTGTATTTTTCTATGTTGTAATGTTAGTAAAAAAAAAAAAGCCAACCTGTAGTTGTTCTGAACACAGTGCCAACATTTAACACCTTCCAAACTAAATTTTATAAGAATTTTTTGCAGTATCAGTTCCTAATTTGAAATGTGGTTCTGTGGAAATATAATAAAGAAAATTAACAAATGCAGCAAACCCCCGACCTAAGAACGAGTTCCGGACCTAAGGACCGTTCTCAGGTCGATTTTGCCGTAGCTAGGGGGTGAAAATAACGTGCCGTTCGTAGGTCCTGATTTCGTTCGTACGTCGCAGAAATAACGCTAACGGAGCGCTGCACACAAATTTATCGGCATGAGACTGAACAAGCGGACATACTGGGCCATAAACATGCACAGAACTTTATTTACAAACACTTATCTAACACATTACACCACACATTCATCCATAAACACACACAGTAACGTTAAACATTGCTATTCAGCACAGCACATTCAATACTGTAAAATTATTACAGAATAAAATAATTAATTAATACAGAATAAATAAAAATATAATTTCTTACTTTGAGATGGTCAAAGCCGACATCTTAGGTTGCCATGCGTTGATGTTGTCGGGCCGAGCAGCGCGGCGAAACACGGCAGCTGCTCCAGGCCTGTGTTAGCTTCTGCTAGCTGCCTGTTAGCCAGGCCATGAGCTGCTGTTCGCGCGGCGGTCCGGCGCGATGACAGAGCGATCAGTGATATATCCATGGCTGCTGCTCCAGGCTGAGACGTCCACAGAGCAATTCCAGCTTAGTAATTTATCCATATGAGGCAATCCTGGAAGAAACAGAGTCCTCACAGCCAGCTGCCGGCTCAACAGAGCTACCTGAAATGGCTTCCGGGGCATTTCCTGGAACGGCCGGAAGTTGCTAATTCTGATAAAAAACGTATAATTTTTATTAAAATATTATTTATAAAGCCTTTAAAACAACCACAGCTGCAACAAAGTGCTGTACACATGAAATTAATAACATTTAAACACACAAAAAAAAAAAATTTTTTTTTTCCCCCCATATTTTTATTAAATTATTAAATATGATACGTTCGTAGGTCCGGGTTGCCGTAGGTCGCGGGCGCCGTAGGTAGGGGGTTTGCTGTAGTAGAAAGCTTTTTGAACGACCTCAGTTTGAAGAAACTGGGTTAAATTTAGTTTGGATTGACGAGCTAACGCTAGTCCAAGCAGGGTGGAGACGAAAGTACATTAATGTAATCTTTAAACCCCTCAAACATAAAAAAGAATGGTAAAGGTTTGTGCTAACACTATTTAGAAACCTTACTATTGTTGTTAGTTTTGAATTATGCAGATATTTACAAAAAAATTCCTGTTTCTTTGCTATAACAAATAGTGGCAGCTAGCTAGGAGTTAGCTATAGCACTCTGGCGCAGAAACATTTAATTTCTGCTGGGAAAATCATCCATCCATCCATCCATCCATTCATTACCTTCCTCTTATTCCAAAGTCGGGTCGCGGGGGGCAGCAGTTGAGCAAGGAGGCCCAGACATCTTTTTCCACATCCAGCTCTTCTGGGAGGATTCCAAGGCGTTCCCAGGCCAGTGGAGAGACATAGTCTCTCCAGAATGTCCTGGTCTTCCCTGGGGCCTCCTCCCAGTCAGACATACCCGAAGCACCTCCCTAGGGAGGCACCCAGGGGGCATCCTTACCAGATGACCAGACCACCTCAACTGGCTCCTCTCGACATGGAGGAGTAGCAGTTCTACTCTGAGTCTCTCCCGGATAACTGAACTTCTCACCCTATCTCTAAGGAGAGTCCAGCTACTCTGTAGAGGAAACTTATTTCAACAGCCTGTATCTGCAAACTCATTCGTTCGGTCACTACCCAGAGCTCATGATCATAGGTGAGGGTAGGGAACGTAGACCGACCGGTAAACAGAGAGCATTGCCTTACAGCTCAGCTCTCTCTTCACCACAACAGAGCGGTACAGAGTCCGCAATACTGCAGATGCTGCAATCTGTCTGTCAGTCTCATGCTCCATTCTTCCCTCACTCGTGAACAAAACCCAAGATACTTAAACTCCTCCACTTGAAGCAGAACCTCACCCTTGACCTGAAGAGAGCAATCCACTCTTTTCCAGTTGAGGACCATGGCATCAGATTTGGAGGTGCTGATTCTCATCCCAGCTGTTTCACACTTGGCTGTGAACCACTCCAGTGAGAACTGAAGATCATAGCATGATGTCACCCAACAGGACCACATCATTTGCAAAGAGCAGAGATGGAATCCTGAGACCATTGAACCGGAAACCCTCCACCCACTGGTTGCACCAAAAAATTCTATCCATAGAAGTTATGAACAGAATCTGTGACAATGAGCAGCCCTGGTGGAGTCCAACTCCCCCCCTGAAGGAGTCCAACTTACTACTGGCAACACAAACTAAACTTTCGCACCGCTTGAATAGGGACTGAACAACTCTTAACAACGGGCCCCCAACAGAGCACCTCCCACAGTATACCCCAAGTAACATGGTCAAATGCCTTCTCCAAGTCCACAAAACAAATGTAGACACTAGACAGGATGGGCAAACTCCCTTGACCCCTCAAGGACCCTAGTGAGGGTAAAGAGCTGATCTAGTGTTCCACAGCCAGGACAGAACCCACATTGTTCCTCCTGGATCTTAGGTTCGACCAACGATCCCTGACTAGACCTTACTAGGGAGGCTAAGGAGAGTGATGTCCCTGTAATTGGAGCCCACCCTCCGATACCCCTTTTTGAAGAAGGGAACCACCACCCCAGTCTCCCAATCTAGTGACACTGCCCCTGATGTCCATGCGACATTGCAAAGGCGTGTCAACCAAGATAGCTCCACAACATCCAGAGTCTTAAGGAAATCAGGGTGAATCTCATCCACTCCCGGAGCCCTACCACCTTGGAACTTTTTAACTACCTCGGTGACCTCAGCCACAGTTATGGACGGATCAACCCCAAAGTCCCCCGACTCAGCTTCCTCCATGGAAGATGTGCTGGTGGGACTGAGAAGGTCCGAGAAGTATTCCTTCCCCCTCCTGATGACATCACTGGTTAAGGTCAACAGCACCCCACCCTCTCTGAACTTCTTCTTCTTTCGGCTTTTCCCTCTTCAGGGGTCGCCACAGCAAATCATCCTCCTCCACCTCACTCTGTCCTCTGCATCCTCTGTCCTCACTCCAACTACCTTCATGTCCTCTCTAACTGCATCCATATATCTCCTCTTTGGCCTTCCTCTTTGTCTTTTTCCTGGCAGCTGCATTTCTAACATCCTTCTACCAATATACCCACTGTCCCTCCTCTGGACATGTCCAAACCATCTCAGTCTGGCCTCTCTAACTTTATCTCCCAGTTGTTCAACATGTGCTGTACCTCTGATGATCTCATTCCTGATCTTATCCATCCTTGTCACTCCTAAGGAGAACCTCAGCATCTTCATTTCTGCCACTTCCAGTTCTTTCTCCTGTCTTTTTGTCAATGCCACTGTCTCCAGACCATACAACATAGCTGGTCTCACCACTGTCTTGTAAACTTTTCCTTTGACCTTTGCTGACACCTTTTTGTCACAAATCACTCCTGAAACTTTTCTCCATCCACTCCATCCTGCCTGGACTCTCTTTTTCACTTCTTTCCCACATTCCCCATTTTCCTGGATAGTGGAACCCAAGTACTTGAAGTCCTGCACCTTTGTGACCTCTGATCCTTGTAGCCTCACTGTTCCACCAGCCTCCCTCTCATTCACACACATTTACTCTGTCTTACTATGGCTGACTTCCATTCTTTTTCTTTACCACACCCTCTCTGAACACTGTTAGTAAAGTGCTGCTTTCCCCTCCTCATCCGTCTTATGGTTTGCCAGAATCTCCTCGGAGCCAACCAAGAGTTTCTATCCAAGGTCTCACCGAACTCCTCCCACAGCTGAGCTTTTGCCTCAGCAACAGCCAAGGCTGTGGATTGCTTGACCTTCCTGTACTCTTCAGCTGCCTCCAAAGTCCCACTGGCCAACAAGGCCCAATAGGACTCCTTCTTCTGCATGACAGCCTCCCTAACCCAGGGTGTCCACCACCGAGTTTGTGGATGGCCACTGCGAGAAACACCGACAACCTTGTGGCCACAGCTCAAGGCAGCTACCTCAACAAGCTCTTTGTGGACCATGGCCCGCTCTGACTCAATGTCCCTCAACTCAGCTGGGATGTGGTTAAAGCTCTCCCGGAGTTGTAAGTTGAAGATCTCTTTGATGAGTTATAATGAGTTAGGGGCCAAGATGGTGTAGAGGCAGGGCTCCCGACTTGGGACCCGAAGGACCCAGGTTCGAACCCTGGCCACTACACACCTTGGGGTGTCTATGAGTGCACACCTATTTCCCCAGCTCCCCGGGCGCTTTCTATGGCTGCCCACTGCACCACCTGGTGGTGGTTGGGTTAAATGCAGAGACGAATTTTGTCTTGTATGGGAAACATACACATATGACAAAAAATGTGACATTTATTTATTTATTTATTTATTTTATTATAATGGACCACAGGGCGGGCCCACAGCAGGTGGACGTGGACTACAAGTCTTTAATGTTGGCGCGAAGCGTGAGGGATAAAACCCAACAAAGCGAAGCTTTTAAAGGGTGAATGCTTACACGAAATAGAACTCTGTTTCTTCGGACTGAGGTTGTTCAGAGAGTTATCTACAACAGGCCTTTATTGTTCATGTTTTGGTTTAGTGGTGAAAGGTATAATGATCAGTGCTCTTTTGTAGTTTGGATGATGTAGAATTAAATTCAGGCAAATAGCTTCTGCATAAACGTTTGAGGTCACAGACTTTATGGAAAAGAGGTAAAATATTTAGTTAAATCAGGCGATCAGCTGCCAATCCAGTACATCACGTTGACTGTTAAAAATATCTTACTTACAACTGAACTGTTGCGTTCAATAAACTACACCTCCTGTTTCCCAGAATGCATCATCCGGGGTCAGCCAGATGCTCTTGGGGAATAAGTGCGACATTGAGGCGAAGCGGAAGGTTTCCAAGGAAACGGGAGAAAAGGTGAGATGATCCAGACCAACGTAGATCAAATGTTATTACTTTATTTCACTTTAAAGCTGCACCAAAACAACAAACATCTTTCAGTGAGTTTTCGCTTGGATGCAAAAAGAGTCAAGTAATGATTTGAAGCTTTTTTCTTACAGTAAATGAGGAAAGAAGGAAGTATTTATGAATGGGACTGAGAAAGTTTCAGCTTCTTATTTGCTTTAGATAAGAACCAGGATGTGAGTGTTTGCCGTGTTGTAACCAGCCGCTCTGGGTTTGTTGTCGACAGCTGGCGAAGGATCACGGCATCAGATTCTTTGAGACCAGCGCCAAATCCAGCATCAACGTGGAGGAGGTGAGCCGTGACGGAACTGCTGAAACGCTGCTGTTGTGTTCGTGTACCAAACACAGCAAAGGTTAACCCCTCATCTTCTTTTGTGTTTTTATTCTCTGTCCTGTAGTCGTTTCTGTCTCTGGCGCAGGAGATCCTACAGAAGTCCACGAGGAAGCCGGTACGTAGTTTGGCGACACGCGTGTCACTTTACAATCAAAAGCCTTTTTTAACGCCTTTGTCCGATTGTCCTTGTTCTTACAGAACGTGACGGGAAAGGAGGTGAAAATCACCAGCAGCACAGAGAAAAAGTCTTCCAAGTGTGTCATTCTTTAGGTCTGACTCCTGTGAGATACCAGAGAAAAACAAAAATAAAACACAGGAAGAAAATGTTTTCTGCCTCCATCTGGTGGGTCAACATGTTCAACACACACACTCGGCTTTTATACCAAAACTCTACTTTCTTTTTACAAGTTTGGAGCATCTACAAGAATTAAGATGCACCCAGATTAATTTATTTCTTTGCCATCGTGCACGCGACAAACTGAGCACAGTTTTTTCAAATAATTTATATTACAAATAAAACCACCAGCTTGCCCTGAAAGTGTTTCAGAAACTTGCTTCCCGCCTTGATTCTGTTTACGCTCAGTTTTTTTTCTTCCAATTTTTAAATCACATTCATGATCCCAAACTCCATCTTTAAATAGCCACGTCTTTTTTTTTAAATTTGTTACTATTTCTTGTGCCTTTTATCAGATGCATAGTTTTATGTAAAAAGGAATTTATTGGTGTATTCAGAACATACAGAAGGCTTATTTTGTAATCCCTTTTTTGTTTTTCCATTTATAAGCTGCAGTCTCAGATGGTTTAAATGTTACAGGAAGTCACTAAATTTTAAATATAATTGATTAGGGATGTATTATTAATTCATAGATTTGTTTCATTGGTATAAATCCTCTGCACATTTGGGCTCCACAACTTTTATGTGCTTTCTAAATACATTTTAGTGACCCATAGCGGTCGGATCCAACAGAATATAGGAAGATGTGTTTACGGCACAGAGGTGTTTTCAGTGAGAAAGTCTCACAAAATGCTCTCAGTTTTAAGGAAGAGAACAAACTCTAAGTCTCAGTGGAATCTGATAGAAAGTTTGAAGAGAACGAGCCTCGTTTTAATCAACAAACTGATCAAGAAGGTGAAGGATTGAGAAGAGAGGTTAGTGCAGTGCAAGAGATGAGTGGAGCAATGGAAGAAGGAGGAAGTAGATGGGATGTATGAGCCAGTGCACGCACACACGCACACACACACACACACAGTCTGAAATGCATAAACGGACACCAGGCTTGAGTTGTTCTGGTCAAATGATCACAAATGTTTCATATTTCAGGTGTTAATGTCTTCTAGATTGTTTTCTGCACACAGACGGTTTGGTCTTTTAATCTTTTTTGTTTATTTCTTTAATGTGTTTTTTTATTTTATTCTAGCGCAACCAAAAAAACCTTTGTAAGTACAGTACTGTACTTTAAAGACTGTATGCTTAATAAATATTCTTTAATGACAATAAAAAGTCTCTTGCTGTAACTTTGACTAGACTTTGGCCCAATGTCTTCACTAAACCTGGTCATTTTGTACAAAACACTTTTTTTGAGGCACAGTTGCCCCTCCTGCTGCCTTTAGGTCAAAATGATACCAAGGCCTCATTTTGATTCGAGGGCAGCAGGGGGGTTAGGCAAAACAAGCTCTCCACACATACAAAAATGGCAGCTTTGAAAAAAAGCTACAATGTACCAAGTTTACAGAGACTGAAAATGATTGAATTTTAGTTAACATTAATAATAATTTAAACTTTTAAAAGAAACTGCTGTTTGGTTAAAAAGTGTACTTTTCAGGTTAAATTGAGCTTCAGCTCATGATGAAGACAAACTCAAAAGTCTGACTGGATTGTGTCTTCATCCTGGTCTCTGTTAGGGATTTATGAATTAAAGCTTAAGTATGTAACTTATTTTTTAAACATATTTCTTCACTCTGCCACTATTTTATGATAGATTGATGTTTGACTGGTAATCTCTGAAAAAAAATATAGTCCTCTGGCGTCTCCCGGTGGTAATAAAAGCATTTATAAAAACCAAAGCGCCCCGCGGTTAACCAGCCAATAAAAACGGAGCTTCTAACTTCTCACGCTCCTAACCCAGCCCCCCCCAACCCACGCCCCCGCCTGCAAGCCCGCAGCGGTTGCGCAGGTTCTCGTAGAAATAATTGCAAAGTGATGCAGGACTGTTTTATATGTGACACAAATGTATTGAATTCCCCTTCTTCATCCCTTATCTGGACTATTCTTTTGTTTTTTTGCCAAAAGTCAAGTGATCGCTCACTCCTCCTCCTCTCCCTCCGCTGAGTGCATTGAATGAGGAAATGACTGAAATTGTCACAAGCGAATTAAACTCAGGTTTTACGTGGCTGCTCCAGTCCCTGCAGATTTTCTGGTGTTCTGGAGTGCTGGACCAGCGCTCCATGGTTTTATATATATTTTTAGAACGTTTTATTAATATATAAACACAGAATATGCAGCGGCTCCGAGAGGAGCTGACAGCGGAGGCGGAGCTGATCTCAAGTTCAGCAGACCACGGGGGAGCAATATGGCTCTGAGGGGGAGGGAGCAGAATGCTTTCCCTGTTCAAAATTTTTCTAAGTGTTTTGGTCATACAGAAACTGCAGATAGCAGCTTTAATGATTAAAAAACAGATAAAGTCTAAAGCAGTGGTCTGCAACTTTTATGAGCAAAAGCGCCATTTCTGCCTCTTGACTCACTAAATAAAATGTGTCTATATGCACAAAACCTGCCACAACTGTATCAACTGGTGGTCCATGGGCCACTTCAGGTTTGTTTAAAGGGCCTTTTTATGGCCAATAGGGGTACAACAGTCCCTCGTTTATCGGCGGGGATCCGTAACCTGAAGCCCTACGATAAGTGAAAAACCACAAAGTAGGAATGCAAGTAATACGT